>JAROYC020000046.1:184438-302916 GCA_029619255.2 Dynastes hyllus | reverse complement strand
ATAAAATTTAAAAAAAAATCTATTTGTAAATGCTTTGTAAGAGCCACCAAATTGTCACTTTAAAATATTGAATATAAATCAACTGCAACGGTCGGTAATAAACAAAGATAACGAATTTGAATGGGGGCTTTCGATTGGTGCAAAGCAGCAATTGTTTTTTAGAAAGTACAACGGTTTTTCGAAGGCGGGAAATTAAAAATAACCTTTCAAATGTATTCTCTCCATCTTACATATGCAATGTAAACCAATGTAAGCTAAGATATGAAAATTATATTTCCTAACTGTTTAATTTTAATGCATAATTAGGTATTATAGTATAAATTTGGTTCGAGATGTGGTGCCATCTAATAGTTAGTGGTGATAACTATAAGCTTTGCCGTTACAGAACGCTGTAATCAGTTACCTTGGTAAAATGATTCCTCCAATATTTTACAATTATTATCGTATATCATTTACCAAATTAAATAGATTCATTATATATAAATATAATAGTTTTCAATTTATATCCTTGTATTTAAATTTCTATTTAATCTTGCATTTTTGGGTTATGAGTGTTATGACTTTTGACATGTATTTTCATATTACTTTAATTGAAAAATCAAATAAATATGCAGGAGTGACGCTGCTTGCTTAAGAATCAACACATTTTTACAAGTGTTTAATTTGTATTTATCAGCAGTAATAAAATAATTATTAATTTGTTACTATTATCACAGAAAATACAGTTGCGAACCTTTCTTAATCTGGGTGCAAATTCTATGACCTTGAAATAAACACGCCATATTGTTAGTGATGTCCGTGCGGGAAATTCAAATTTACAAAATACATATGCAGTATGTATTCGTTATTTTGGTTAAAGGATATTTGATAATTTAAGCACAAAATCGATTAAATGAAATAGTAGTTGTACCTATAAAATAGGTAATTTAATGAAATGACAGATTTCACAAAAATTGACACACACAAATACTTACTGATTAAGACAATAAATTTATCACGGGGGGGTTTTTAAAAAAAAAAGTTCCTATAAATATTTTAAATTTGAAAGGTTAGATTGCTTTTCCCTTTGTGAAGTTAAAGTTTGATTAGTAAATTTTAATGTTGAAAAAATTCTAAATCGAAGAAATAAATTTAAATACTCCCGTGGAAAATTACACATCGTGTATATTGTACTACGCAGCGGAAACAAACGAAGAAATCGAAGTGTTATAATTAGAGCTGTTCACTAGCGCCAACGGGCAGTGGTGGAGGTTCGATACAACCCCCATTATAACTGCGAGCCTCAACCAGATCTGTTGTGTATACACGTACGCTGCCGTAAATACTATTTCGTAGTTCTACGTTTGTTTAAAATGTTGCCTACGTCGCGAAAACGACCAATGTTGGACAAAGTTACAGAATTTATAGCAGAAATGCCTAACCTAAATTATGATGGCGTTAAAATTCAATGTGTAGTTTGTAATATCCCTTTAACGTGTTGGTTCAAAAGGGATTGTCTACGTCATCTTCTCTTCAAAAAAAAATTGCACACAACACTATGACAAATTTAAATTTAATTTATGTGTTACCTTTATTGCGTACAATCTACCGTCTAATTTACTAGACAAAAAATATGTCTTCTTTTGGAATAAATATTCGGACTGCAAATTACCAAGTCGGGCATCGTTACAAAGAATTGTGCCATCTGCTCGTGAACATGTTGAAAAAAGAATTAAATGGGTTGAAAGATAAAAAAATGTGGTTATGTTGGAGAAACAACAGATCTTTAAAAACATTCTGTGGTTTAATGTAATGGTACGTACAATGGAACCACATCAATCGTCACCTTCATTCTATGCTTCCAGACGAGTACAACAATATACTGCCGAAGTAATTTCAAAGTTAGTGTTAAATACATTGGAAAAGTTTGAACTTTCAACAAACCAACTGTTGATGTTTATGAATGATGGTGCCGCAAACATGCTTTAACTACAAACTCGCGAAATACTAAACACCGCCAGCAACATGGCTGCTTAACGCATGCGCCTAGACCTCCGAAAAATAACTAATATCCGCCAGAGGTAATTTCATATCTACCGTGTGGCCATACTGAACACACTGTACGTGCTCAATTGACAGCTGTTCAATTGACAGCTTACTTCTCATAACTGATTTCAAATCGTTTACACGGCACCAAAATGTGGTAAGCGGAAAATTTATTAAATTAGTTAATCATCAAATATATATGTACGACTTACTTGTTTTAGTATGTGCAATTTGCTTTCACGCCGTTGCCAATTTTGAAAGCCTCTTAAAATTATCGATAATGCCACAAGAGGACACCACATTACGGTCAACTTTATCCTTTTCTAAGTTTTGGTTTTACTGTTTTATTTGGCACTTTGATTTTTTTTTTACAGATGTGTATTTAAAAAACGGATGTTAATTTTTGTACGGAGCCCTTTTTTGGTTTAATACAAAGCATTGGTGTTAAAATACAATAGAACTCAAATAAGGATTCTGTACCGCTGAACTATAATTTATTAGGAACTATTACACATTACAAAAAAAAAATCAGTTTTTTACCGATTGTTTGCTTAATTTGAAAAACTAGACGAGGGAAAAACATAACCCGCGTTCACTCTTAACATGCTCTTAACACAGCAGAGTTTCGCAGTTGAATCAACCCTGGGAGCAAGTATTATTGTTAATCCAATTTATTGTTGGTGTTGTGTAAATTGAGGTTTTTTTTAACTGTCATTTATATTTATATGTTGTAGTTTTAATGATTTACATATGATTTAGGCTCTTTACATATATTTTTTGTTTGTTAATTGTATTTTGGGTATTAATTTAGAATTCCACATGGATATATTAGATTTTATTCATCATCAGACGCATTTATCATATGTTTCCGCGATGTATACAATCCACGACCCGCCTATTTGATTTTTCCATCGTGTGCGTCGTACTTTTCCGATAACAACTCATAGCGCCTGTTTACAAAAAGAAACAAAACAACTATGCACGTCCAATATCATCCGGACGATAACGGCTGAAATTTAATTAACTTCCTGTTTTTCCGGGGCGCCGGACGGACACCCTCGCGAAAAAAAAACGGAAATCCGGCATTCCGAACGTCGGCCCCCCGGAAATGGACGTGGTGAAATTGTGGAGTAGCCTTCTTGCGAATTGCGCTATCGGTTCGTCGTCCGTTTGCTCGATTCCAACGGCCTACTTCGTACAAGGCACCGCCGACGTTCAATACCTCAACTACGCTCAAAACAATAACAATAATAATAACAGCAACGAATCGGTGTCCATTGCCGACTCGGACGATTCGGACAATTCCTATCTCGTCGGTAACAAGACAAGTGACGAACGACAGGAAATCGCAACGTTCGACGATGAAGACGACGCGGAAGAGGAAGAAGAAGGGGAGGAGGAGGACTGCGAAGACGAGGACGATGAAGATAACAACCAGCATTTGATTCCGGTAAGGGTTGTCGAGGAAGAGATCGAAGAGGACGATGTTTCCGAGGCGGTCGATAGCAAGCAGCGCATTCGGAAGCAGACTCAAGGCAAACAAACGCAGACGAAGATTCATCGGAATAGGTATGTATAGGTTATGAATAATCATGATTTGCAAATCAGCAACGATGAGGAGAATGTAGAATTTCCCGTGTTTGCTTCAACATCTTCTGTACAGGGTGAGTCGGGAGGAACGGATCAAACTCCAGGAGTGTATTGTACATGTGAAAATAACGTAAAATGTTCTTATACGATTTTTATTTGTTTTCAAGTCATAACATAATTCAAAAATTTTAACTAGCTTAAATGATCCAAATTCTCGCTTGTTTTCGAGTTGACACGTCTTAAATAAAATAAAAATATCCTTGCATTGACTACCCACGTCTAACAAAATGTCAGGTACGTTCGACATTACAAGTTTTTTTCGCTTCTTATGAGATATGACGTACCCGCTATCTGAATCAATCCTTTAAAGGCTCAAAATCATTTCAATAATTTTGTTGGTCTGATATGGGTCAGTGTCAGTTTATTGTGACAATGATTCAAACATTGTTTTCCAGTTTGTACATTGTTTTGTTAGAAAATGGCACACACTTATTCAAATATGGCGTTTCTTTATGACTTGTAAGCTGCCATTGAAGAATATCGTCAACTGTTTCCACATCATAGAAACCCTAGTAAGAACGTATTTATCAGAATTTTCAACAAACTGCGCGAGATCGGAACGCTTCCTAGTTCTAATATAATATCTAAACGAGCTATTCGACAAGGTTTAGAAGAAGTAGAAAATATACTGGATTTAGTAGAAGTAGATGCAACGACCAGCTCACGAAGATTTAGAATTCAACCCGGGCATTCCACAAAAAAGAGTAATAAACATACTTCACGAGCAAGACATATCCATACCATATTCAATGTATACAGCACCTACAATCGGAAGGTTATGATAAGCGTATGGAATTTTGATGGTGGATAAATAAAAATCGCGCATAATTTTAATGAATAATATTCGGATCTCTCATCTATAGCCAGCCGAAAATCCCCACACAATAATCGAAAGCAATTTTCAGGACGAGTTTTCGGTAAACATGTTATGTGGTATTATTATTATTATTATGATTCATTATTTCCTTGATGGACATAGGATAAGAAATACTTTACATAAGTTTATATTGTCTCTGTATATTCTTTCCAATCTTTTCGGTCCTGTGCGATTTATCTGTGTTATGGAATGATTTTCTCCGTTTCTTCTGAGTGTTTCTGAGACAACACATAAGCGAAACCGGGCATAATATTAAATTAGAAAACCTGAAATTGATTAAAAACGTGATTTCGCCGCTTTAACTGGATACTTATGAGTCTATTTACATAAATAAGAATGCAAACCTAATCAATAAGGAGAAGGGACCTTTGCATTTTTCCTGTCTTTTCGATTTATTACGGTGAGGCAGTCATTTGATTCATGGTATGTGCTACAATAACAAGAGAACTTTCGAACTTTCCGTTTATTCTGCATGTGTTTGGTCTTTAGTTTAGGGGTATAAGTGGAAAGAATACAAATTTGACGGATAGAAAGAACATAATTGTTGTCTCGCTCGATTTTTGTTTTTATTAGGGTGGGATGGTCACATGTTTTGCGTTTCGTGGTGACAAGACCTTTTCCGCCTATTTCTCCTTGTTTTATTTTTGATGGCAGACCTTTGTTTTTTAAAGTTGTCCAGATGTATTCACTATTTATCGAGTCGAAGGCTCGTTTATAATCCATAAAAAGTAGTTGTAATGATGACCCATATTCCAGTGACTGTTCCAACATTATTCTAACAGTACTGGCACTATCGAGTGCCTCAGGTGTGGTATGGTCCATAGCTATTTATTTGGCCCTTTCATTTTGGAGAATCGCCTCACAGGAGAGCACTACGTAACTTTTTTTACAAAATGAACTACAAGAACTACTAGAGGGTGTTCCTCTAAACATCAGAGTGCAAATGCATTATCAGTATGATGGAGCACCTCCACATTTCGCTCGTCAGGCCAAGCAACATTTGGACGATAGATTTCCAAGGCTTTGGATCGGTCGTGGTGATCCTATTAGTTGGCCTCCAATATCTCCAGATCTCACGCCACTAGACTATTGTTTATGGGACTGGTTGCAAAATGAAGGTTACAAAGTAAAAGTCGACAATTTGACGCATATTAAGAATGATATTAAAGAAAGACAAATGCAATTAGGAGAGCAACAGGCGCTCTTCGTAGATGAAGCATAAAATATTTAAGGATCAATGGTGGTATTCTTGAACGTTTATTAAAAGAACGTTATGATAAAAAGATATTAATGTAGAACATATGAGTTCCTTTACAGTATTTTCACATGTACCTATAGTACACTCCTGGGGTTTGGTACGTTCCTTCCGACTCGCCTATATATAAATTCAATTTCCTGAGACGCCATCTAATATGCATTGAGTGGATGAGAGTAAATCTATCCATAAATGAATTATTTAATTTTCGATGGAATATGTACCTGTATGTTCAATTTGACGAATTTAGTTCTTATAACTGTTCTTAATAATACTTTAAAATTATACACATCTTACCTTTTCTTTGATCAAACTAAATCCCTTGTCACATTATCAATTGCTGTATTCTTTTTACCAATTTTAATGGATTTTAAATGAGACACTTAGTAGATACAGCCTTTGCCAATAAATCAGAGCACTTTAAATTTCTTGAAATTCACAACTTTATTGAAATACATGTACAATGTTGATTACATTATGGATTATTCCACGTCAAGTGATCAAGTTCTCACGCTCGACCATCTCAGATTTTTTTCAAATTTTGTGAGTAGGTTCCACAACCGACTAAAGGTAATTCCCCAAATTTTTAGCTCCCGATATGCAATACATGACCTGCAAGAGCCTCTTAAGTGATGACTGGTAAAATGTCGCAGGTGCTCACGGACACTTTTTGCCACCTTTGTCAAGCTGTTATTCTGTAAGTAAGAGAGATATTTCCCTGGAAATTGCTGTGCTTATTTAGTAGTTATCAATGTCCCAAACTTCAAAATTTTAACAAAATCAATCAACTAGTACTCTTGCTTTTGGTCCTCAAACTTGACTGAAAATTTTTCGCGACAAAAAAAATCCTTCTTAATTTTTTGCGTATCCGACTTCGATACACCTTTACTGCGTGCGACCTCACGGACGGAAAGATTAGTACCTTTTGAACCGTGGATTTTGCAAGTCTCACAGTTTTTGCCAATAGAAATTGGGATATACCCGGATTTTGCTGATAGGTGGACACAATTTTTCTTCTTATTTCAACTTGTTTCGACGACATTTTCCTTAATCGCAGACTTTCTGCAACAAATAAATACGCGATAAATTTACACCTCCTCAACAACGTTCTGTCGAAATGACAGTCGATTATCTTTTGTTTTACAATATTTATGCCACAGCAAACTCGACTACTTTTGTTCGTGGACAGTCCTTATGTGAGTGGGATAGTAAAGTTAGAAACCAATACTGGGTAAAGAGAAATTGACCAACAAAAAAAAACTGTTAAATTTAGCACCAAAAGTGCTCCAAAATGAGGTATCACATGAAATACTTAATAATTTAAAATTTCAAAGAAGATTTCAACGTTTCTTTATAGCTAAAAACGAATCTCAATTATAGCGAACGATTTTCGTTGCTTTCTCGTATTTAAATTCTTAAATTTTTAACCGTTTTTTCGAGGTATTCCGTGAAAAAACCCCAGATGCTCGATGTGTCCTTATACTTGCACAACAGAGAAGGCCTTCTTGAAGCATTCTAGAACTTGCGAGCCCAAAGACGAAAACGGTGCAGATAATAGGCAATTAAATCTATCCTGTCCGATTTGCGGCAAGGATAGGAACGGCGAGGAACTGCTAGCGCTACACATGAAGAAGCATAAGGATAACAAGCACTTCTGCTGTGATATTTGTAAATTCAAGACTTTGCAACTTAAAAAGGTAGGTTCTCTCTTCATGTTTGAAGGAAAATTTATTCATTCTTATACATTCTCATTCTACAGTTGATTCAACACCGACGTATGCATACAGGTGAGAAACCGCACCTCTGTCCCTTCTGTTCCTATCGTTCTGCGAGGAGAGACAACCTCAGATCTCACGCGAGGAGAGTTCATAAGAAGGATAATCTTCCTTGCGATACTTTTACGCCTAGGAGTATGATTTTACGACCGTCGAAATCGAAGTAACCCGATTTGTTTAGTGCGATGTTAGATCTCGTTTGCACATAGACGTGGTTAGACTAAAACCAAACATTCTACATAAATGACTTATATACAGTCCATTGAAGTTAGATTAGCTCCGGTTTTCCATCGGTGGCTTCTGCATTAGGTCAATTGATCAATGACCTCTTAAGAATATTTCCAAACAACTGACAAAATATTTTTCGATCGATTGTATACGAACGTAAATCTTCCGCAAGAACGATCGTCCTTTAATCACCCGATTTTACACGAACTCAGCGCATCAAAACGTGTATTGCGTTGAATGTCATTTGCTAGTCAAAATTACGTATGTAAATGCATATTCAGTTGTGTTTCCTTATGTCCCTTGTGACACAAATATCTATTTGCTTTGTATTTTTCACTTTAGTACATTTTTGAAAATGCTTTTAACTGATACGGAAAGGATTACTGTATTGATGATGTACCTAAAGATCAGGCCATCAAAATAATTTTTAAATGGTTTGAAATATAGGATTGAAATTTAAATTAATGAGATTGAAATTGTTCAGCCATTCCAGATAATTTTCCATTTACATAGTTCAGGATTCGTAGGGGTTTTAAACGAACTTTGACGTTTTCTTCCATTTCATCTTTGAAAAGTGTGGAAAGAAATTCATTGACGAAAAATATTTGTAACAACTGCATATGCATATTGCTATATACTTCCGCTTTCTCCTATCTATTAAAAAACTTTCACAATTTAAAAGCAATTCCAAAAATACAACCTGACATAAGTAACCCGACACATTATCAAAAATATGAAATTCATCCTTCATCTTTGTTCAAATTTTGAAGGGGTAGCAACTTTGATGCCCTTTACCTTGCTGTACCTTCCTCTACCTTTACACGTTATTTGAGGTTGGAATGAAATATTTGGGACGCGATGAAGTCGCGGGTTTGGTTACTATGGTAACGGTAAGACGCCTGGCCAAACAACCAATTACAGTCTAACCGGTGTATAAGCATTTAAAGCGCATTTTTTTTACTTACGAGAAAAGTTTTGTCTTTTAAATATTTTTTTTTCTTATTTTCCGTTTTTAAAAAAATTACGCTTTTAGAATGGAGATTTGACAGTTTGGCAATTGTTATGATTTCTCTGCTTAGCAACGAGCTCTTTAGACCAGTCTGGCATCACAAGACTTCCTAGCCAACTTTGCGTAACAATAAAAACAGATTACCAAAACCTTTATTATTGCATATCATCATGTTTCTTAAATTAAAATATGACATACGTGGCAACGTAAAAATATATAGGGTATTTTATTTAAAATATGAAGATTGACATGATTTCCGGTGAGAATTCATGTACTATCAATATTAGAGCTTCCTAGAAATTTTATAACAGTATTGCCAGCCTCCATAGTGTAAAAATCGAAAATCCGTTATAAATTTTATTTACCTGAAAATCGGTTTTTGAAATATTTTTCTGAGGATGCTAGCATACATATTGTTTTTTATTTTTTACAAAATTTCTTTGGTGTCCTATCGTTACCACCGATATACAAGGCCTGACAGCTCTTCGATGACGTCAGCTTTTGGCGATGTATCGCCATGCCCATTTAGCCTAAACGGTAAAGGAATCGTTTTTTTTCATTTCTTTTTTTTAAATTTTGAAGGGTTTTCCCGGTTTAAAGAGGATGAGTCTCATGGCCCTTTTGCTCTATTCGATTTTATTTTGGAAAAACAAACTTTCAAAGCAAAAGCCAAACGCGTAACCGAGCACCGTTTTCATTTGTGGTGGATATTTAATCTGTGAATATGACATTTACAAAATCGGAACCTCTCTTCGGTTTATATAATTTAAAATATATTATATTAAAACAGAACGTTTATTACATTTAAAAAAATTTCTTCGTTTTCAAAAATAATTTTGTTCAATGTAACGTAAGAATATAAAACTACATATTTGAACAATAGCATCTTCACGTTTTTTTGTCAAAAACAACGGATGTTAGGGAAAAGAGTTGGAATAGCATCTTTTTTTAAACCTGGATATTTTAAACACAGTTATAGTTTCACTAGTCCTTGAATCTGTAGCTGTTGAAGAATAATAATATCTTCCTTTATTTACAAAAGGGGTAACTCCCAAAAAAACCGACGCCATCTTAGGTTGGATTATCTGTTTTTTAAAGCTTATACAACCTGAAAAACACTGCAGGATCACCAATAAAATGGAAATATCACTTCACAGTATTTTTTTTTTTAAAAAAACCAATATAAATTTTGGGTAATCCCAAATTTTAAAAAGCAGGGTCGTCAAGCCCCCGTCAAAGCTGTTTGGGCCATGTATATCGTAGGTAACGCTCTTATGGAGGAGGAGGGGGTGGGGGGGTCTTCTAACAAATAATCTAGGCCCACTTAAAGTAAAACATTTTATTACCTTCGTCAGTTTAAAAATTACTACTTTTCTTGCTACTAGTTTTGATAATCATTTGCAAACATTTAAGATGCTATTTTCTCGAAAGCAGCACGGTTCTAGGACTCTGATATCAGTTTATTGTTTCTTGGTCTTCCTTAAACTGTTCTCGCACTAATATTTAAATTCAGTTCTTGTATTAACTTTGGAGCGGTAGTAAAACGGGTTTATCTTAGTTTGATGTAGAAAATTGAGAAAATTGCGCGAATGTAAGACGTTTTTGTATTGAAGCCAAGTGCTCCTTTAGTTTTAAAGTTAATTATTAACTATATTATTTTAATAATCCTAATACGTTTGAAACGTAATACATTCTTGATTTTTTCCGAACAATAGGGCGAAGAGATAACCCGACTTCTATACAAGTAATAAAACATTACGTAACAGAACTCGTTAAAGTTCCCTCTTCACAATCAGTACAATATCACATGCAAATTGGTCTTTTATAAAAGAATACAATTACACAAAGCCAGGTGCTAATCTACATACGTACAATGGACTGTAATCTGTACACGATTCTGATGTTTTTAACGAACTTCTTTCGATTAAGAAATGAAAATAAATGGTGCTCATGTTATTATAACGTAATTTCGTAACTAACTGTAAGCAAGTTCGTATCACGATAGTATACATCGTACGAAATGGTATTATTATTACATAGACAATGTATGTATTACATACACGATGCAGTAAGACTGTACCTTCTATTCCTATTTACATATACATTTATCTTATATCGTCAGATTGCGTTTTTTATATAACGTAATAACGATGATTATAAAATTGTGTTATTCGATCTGTTAGATGTTCTTATTATTATATTATTATTATTATATATTGATCATGTTTGTTATCGATGTTTAAAAAATAAATGTTGTCCACACCATAAGTCTTTACTTTTCCATGTAGCATATGGCTTGTAGCATTGATTAACAGAGTCGCAGAACTACAGGCCGATCAGTCTTTTCTTCGCGATTTCCAAGTTTACGGAGTCTATGATTTTGACCAGGCTAAGAATTGAGATGCCAATCTCATTTCTCAGCCTCTTAAAACATCGAAGACCACAATATAAAGGCATTAAATGACAATAGCGACTGCTGACTAGGATAAACTTCTATATGAAGTCCTTACTAAACATTCTTCTTATGAAATGAATGAACCATATATAAATCCAACCTTAGAGAAAATAACTCCATAAATGCGTTTAAATTTAGTGTTCTGTTTTAAGTCAAATTGAATGATCCCATTTAACTTACCTAATATCTTCATTTTATCAGATCGATACTTTTTGGACGAGCGGGAATGATTTCATCTTTTGTTTACTGTAATAATTGTACGAGGGTGTATTAAATATAAACGGGACTAATTTTCTTAAAAATTCCGGAGGGCTTCTAGACCTGGAAGGGGTTGATGCGCAGGTAGCCTGTACCGTTATGGGAGGGAAGAGCCGACCGCAACTCTCTCGGGTCCCTTTAGTATCAAAAGCGAGAAAGAAGTGCATGTCTCCGTGGAGGGGGTGAATCCAACCGAAATTTTGTGGCGATTACATACACAGTTCGGGGACAACACCCTGTCAAGAACCCGTGTGTTCGTATGGCATAAAAATTGTTCTGGAGGGCGTGAAAAGGTCGAGAACGAGAGCCATGATCGCCGCCCAAGGACAAGTGTGACCGAGGCGGTCCGAAATCTCATAGAGGGAAATCGGCGAAACTCTCTCAAAATCGTTGCGAGTAAACATTAATTACGGAGTATCCAACGATCGTGACAGATGACTTGGATTCGCAAAGTGGCTGATGGATTCCACGTCTGTTATCGGAGGATCGCAACGACATCGTTGATTCGCAGCGACTCTTCAATCAATACCAGCAAGAGGTTGAGGCCTTTTTGAATAGCATCGTCACCTGTGCACCACTACACGCCCGAGTCGAAACAGGCGAGTATGGATGGAGACAGCGGCGAGGGCACCGGTGAAGGCAAAGACGCGGTTGTCAGCCGGAAAGGTAATGGCAACAGTTTTTTTTGACCGGCAAGGTGCTTTTCACGTTGATTTTCTTCACGATCGACGTACAATTAATGCGCAATATTATTGTGAAGTACTGGATGCCGCGAAATTGTCATTTTGAAAAAAAAAAAGGAAGAAGCAATCCGCCAGAAGTGTCATTCTTCTGCATGACAACGTCAGGCCTCATGTGGCTAACGCCACAATGCAAAAAGTGGATGCATTATGATGGGAAACACCGGAACGCCCATCCTATAGTCCAGGCTTGTCACCTTGTGGCTTCCATCTTTTTGGACCCCTCGAAGAAGCGCTTGGAGGCCAGCGTTTCGATGATAACGAAGCGGTGGCAGCGTTTGTGCTTCAATGGCTACACGAACGTACGAAGAGTTTTTACGGTGGAATAAAAAAGCTACCAATCCGATGGGAAAAATGTATTCCTAGGGCAGGAAAGTATGTAGAAAAATATATTTGTAAGCTCAGCGAGCTAAAATTTGTTAAAAAATGAGCCGTTTATATTTGAAACACCCTCGTATATAAAAACATGTGCTAATTTGGTATTGGTGGTTTAAGTTGTACTGTAGCTTTGCAGCTGCTAAAACGAAAAATGTCTAACTTCGTATTTTGTCTAGAAACAGTTTAGTGCTACAATTTTTAGACGTAAATAAACAATCTATTACTTGTATCTTTACTGACGACATTGCAAACGATATTTTAATAAAATAAAACGAAAATCTAGTAAATATTCTGTTTTTAATCTCAAAATTTGCAGTAAATACAATTATATAATACATCTCATCAATATTAATTTAATTATATAAAAAAATCATTGGTTGCTAAAAACGGATTTATTGGAAAAACGGGTATGCTATATAAGGGGGCAGTTTTAAAACTTGCAAAACTGGGAATAAACCAAACGTATTTACAACGATCAACGTTCTCGAATTCTACACACTTTCCAGATCACGACCATACAAAAAACACGAAAAGAAAAAGGAAAAACAAAAGAAGGTACGATTAAAAAAAACCACATGTACAAATTTACACTGTTCAAGATCTCTGCACTCCTTGGAACTTACAAAGAGGGGGGGAAACTTAAAACTATACACGACTTCCGTTCTATGAATTTTAATTCGATTGAAATTTTTCGAAAGGAAAGTTATTTTATGTTTTTCTGTTGTTTGTTCTTATTTTTGCGTTATTTTGGTGAAGTTAAGGAATCTCAGTTACTTTTTTTAGAAACTATCTTTATTTAAACGAACGAATCGCTTCATTGCTTAGTTTTTTAAGTAAATTGGAGGAAAGGTAGTAAGGTTCTCGATTAGTGCCGAATGTCTGACGTCTTGATCCTTGTCCGCTTGCAGCCTTCTTAGTACCGTTTGGAGGTTATCGAAGTATTGATTGGCTGGATCCGAGAAGTATGCTGCAACAATGAAAGAAGATGGCATTAATATACTTCAATACTTTTGGATGTAAAATCGTAAAGAGGATATAGGATCAGAATATGTATTTGTAATCAATAATTTCAGATGAAACACGGAAAATTGATTGCATCATGAAAATTAAGTAATTAAAATTAATATAATGTAATACACCACTTACAGAATTTCATAAAAATGTAACGTTGTAAACGAGGAAAAATTTTATTTAACGAAATTAATTAAAATTTACGGTCTGCAGGTTGGGGAGTGTCCCTGGACACTCTTTCGACAATTTAAATACAAATTAACGCCGAATATTGACGTTTTACCATTATTCAATTTGTAAAGAGAAAACTAACCTCAAATCGTCACGTTTCGATATCAATTTTGTGATTACGAGTTCTCAAAAATCCCGCAATTTTTAAATAATCACAAACTGGGCTCTCACTTCGTAATTAACATTAAACTTAGATCCATAAGACACTTAAGTCAAATATATGTAGGTATAACGAATATTTGACCTAAACTGAGAAAATAATAAGCGTCCCTCGACTCCTTTATTCGCGATAGCCATTGTTTGATCACGGCCAATGGGGATATTTTCTTATTTTAAAAATAACTTAACGCATACCATGCAGGGACGTAAGTGAAAGACTGACTTTGATATTCTATGATTTTTGACAATACTAACAACCGTAGACTATTAGATTTTACCATCGGAGATAACATTGATCTTAATCAGTAGTATCCAATTTTCGACATTTAATACCGGGTGTCCGCCTGGAAGGTATACTACTTTGTTTGATTATAAATTTTGGTTAAATGAAAGGAAATGGATCTAATGTCGATAAATGGTTTATTTAATGTTAGCAATTATGTGTGGAATACAATATTAGATAAATGTCCGCCTCTGTTAGCCTCACAAATACGAGCTCTTTTGAGTACTTTTTTTATTATATTTTCACACATTTCAATCGGTATTTCATTAATTTCACCACGAATATTTTGTTTGAGTTGCTCAAGGGTTTCTGGTTTGTTTGTATACACCTTGCCCTTCAGATATCCCCACGAAAAAAAGTCCGGGGCAGTCAAATCCGGCGACCGTGGAGGCCAATCAACATCACCATTTCTTGAGATAACTTGCTGTGGAAAGACGTCTCGCAGTAATTCCATTGTAATCCTGACTGTATGCGAAGTGGCACCGTCTTGTTGGAACCACATGTTAATCAAGCCCAAAGGATGCAGTTCTGGCGTCAAAAAGTTTTCAATTATGTCACGATATCGTTCTTCAGTGACAGTTACCGTTAAGCCGTTTTCATTCTCAAGAAAGTAAGGTCCAATGATTCCTCCCGACCAAATTGCACACCAGACTGTCATTTTTAATGGATGCAAAGGTGATTCACGAATAATATGTGGGTTTTCCATTGCCCAGAAGCGACTATTCTGTTTATTCACATATCCATTCAAATGAAAATGCACCTCGTCACTCATTATGAGTTTATCATGAAAATCGGGGTTGTCATGGGCGAGCTGTAACATCCTATTGGCGTATGTACGGCGGCGTAAATGGTCTTGTGGATGAAGCTCTTGGGTTACTTCAATCTTAAATGGAAACAAATGTAAATCCTTGTGCATAATTGTGGCCAAAGTTATTCTTCGTAAACCAAGTTCCTGAGCACGATGTCGGATTGAGGTTGATGGATTGTTTTGAACACTTTCTTGAACAGCAGCAATGTTCTCAGCCGATCTTGCAGTACGTCGTAGTCCACGCTTGGGCCTATCAGCTACAGACCCTCTTTCTTCGAAATCATTCACTACGCGATAAATAGTGCGTTTTGTTGGCACGTTATTTCTCCCAAAAATTACACATAACTTTCTCATCGTCACGGTAACCGATGATTGATTTACATAAAATGTTTTAACGATTAAAACACGTTGGTTTATCGAATATTTTCCCATAATAAATTTGTCACGTCTTTACTTGACGACTGCCAAATATGAACTGTTAAAACTGATATTTACCAAAATGGCGGTAAAACAAAGTAGTATACCTTGCAGGCGGACACCCGGTATTAGGAGAGAGATACGACTGAATTCACACTATATATTGTTGTAGGAAAATATTCTATTAAAATTGAAGATTTGAGATATGAAGAAAACGAACAGAAGATCCGTTTCACCATGATCGTCGTTATAGGGAGATAAATTAACATCGTAACACCCCCGCGACAGAGACAGGAGGCTATAAAAGGGGCAAAGAGGGATTTTGACGTTGGACAAGTGAACATACTGAAATTATACGTGGCGCTATTATCATCATCAGTGTTAATGATGGTGGCATTACACTACGTCGCTAAATTTAGAAAAAAAAAGTATTATACATGCTATAAATACACATCACTAATAAATAAATAAATAAGTTTACAGGTATTATCAAGTTTAACGCTAAAATTAATTCAGAATCATTTTTGTTATAGTTCCTTATAACATCGTTCCATTTGCTTTTTTGTTTATCAAAATTAATGATAAATTATTTTTAATTATTTTTTTCTATTTCAGTTATTTTATTGATTTCAATTTGGCATTTTATAATTCCTATAAAAGCAGTAATTTCAGTTGTGTATAGGACGTCGCATAACTTGATGTAACTTTTTTAAAAGATAATTCTACTCACGAAATAAAAATTCATTTTGAAGAAAATGTTTGCCTAAGTTTCATAGTAACTGAGAAATTAAATGTGTTTTATTTTAATGCGGCTGTAGGTTGATTTATAGAGAACATCCCAAGAATTATTTAAAATTAAAATATTAAATAACACACAGCTTAAAAAAAAAACTCAAATTTTGATTTAATCATGTGGAAATTAAGTATGGAACAACACATCTGATAAATGCCCTGCCCGACTTTGCTGACACATTTGCGAAATTTTCAATTACCGTTTGGTATAACTGTAACTGAATTTGAGTGATACAGCGTGTAATCTTCTCGTTTAAAGCTTGGGAGGTCGTGGGTTCGGTCGACATAAACTTTTGGCTTCAAAAAAACCCAGAGAAAGAAGTCCAAGGGTCCAATGAAGCCTCCAGTCCAGAATTAATTGGTTCAAAAAGATTTTGTAATCCGAAATTTAGTAATTGAAATTATATATTCTTATAAGAAATAAAGGATATAGAAATAATCCGTTTCCATAACAAAAAAGTAATCAAAAATTCATTTTATGCATTTTAAATACAATTTAACATACTTGATACTAATATAGCTCATGGTATTGGTGGAACCATTTCCGGCAAAAAACATATTAGCATCAATTTTTTGGTTATTGTTACTAGGCAATCTTTTCATGTGTATTTTAATACATCACGGTAAGCCTGTAGGATTCGTTTAAAGGTGTGGACGCGCGGCGTCTCAGGCGTCATGCCATCTTGCGTTAACCAGCCCGGGAGCTGCTCGATAGCTGGTAGGAGTCTGCAACCTCAGTTGTTGTCGCTATTCTCTAGACGGCATGTCTGTTTCTCGATGCTAGGTGGCGTGGGGAGATATATCATGATTCTGTTCGCGGAGAATGGCAACATATACTCGAGAGGTGAAAAACAATAGCGACGGAGAAGGACACGTACGGAACCGCGCTATTGACGCCGGGTAGGCCGAAACATGTTCGCGGGTTTACGCCATCCCTTTTCCCTCGCTTTGTTTTTTGCCGGAAATGATTCCAGCAATACCATTAGCTATATTAGCATTAATTTTTTGGTTATTGTTACTAGGCAATCTTTTGATGTGTAATTTAACATACCTTTAATAAGGATTCTTTATCTTATGAAAGACGGTAAATGTGGGGTGCTTTTTTCATTTATATTACAGTATTGGCGACGCAATAAATAAGGAATTGTTTGATAGTACTTATAGAACTTTCGCATTTCTTCCTTGAAAAAGATTTTATACAAAGGTAAAATGATTTTTGAATAAAGAATTATATTAACAATGAATTCAAGATAGTAGGAGGCTAATCACACAAACGATCCATTACTTTGTATATAATTATCTTTTACTGGAATGTAGGAGTCGCACGGAAATTCTGCCGAATCTGTAAAAGTTGGAATCCGTGTTTCGTATCTGGGAGCAACTTTCGGTTTCGAACATAAAAATTCATCAAAATCTTTCGTAACTCGAAAATTCCATAACAAGATATCGTAAACGGAGGTACCACTGTAATTGTATCTGTGTTAGATTACCCTCATAACTATACAGTTAACATTTCGTATTACTTGGAAGAATTAGAGCAATTTACCAATTTTCAATCTGTAGGCTATGATGTTTGGCATTCACCAACCCATATCCTTGAGCTATTTAGTTACTGTTTATCCTAATTTAATGCATATAGTAAATCAGTAACGTCAACAACGGGCAATGAAAAGATACGGTCGAAACAGTGAACTACCAAGGATGAATCGGCCCCGAAACAGGCGGTGACTGTTCCATCAGGTGGGAAAGAAATGGCGACCGTTTTTTGGGATAGCCATGGACTTGCGTTATTCGACTAGTTTGAAAAAGAATAACGGAAGCATAGTAGAATTTGCGAAAAAACGGCTGCATTTGAAGAAAAGAAAAAGTTTTCTCACCAAGACAACGCGCTGTGGCCGCCATGGCAAAAATTCAGGAATTACGGTTTGAAATGATGGGCCACCCATTTCAGAATTTGCGGAAAAACGACTGCATTTGAAGAAAAGAAAAAGTTTTCTCACCAAGACAACGCGCTGTGGCCGCCATGGCAAAAATTCAGGAATTGCGGTTTGAAATGATGGGCCACCCATTTTTTCCGTTTCCTAGGCTCAAAGATTCGCTCGGAAAATAGAGATAAATGGTAGGCCAGTAAAGCGATGTCATGCCACAGATGAGTTTACTATCAATTTGAATTTATTCGTCATAAATTTGCTTGTAGTTGCTACAAAGTGGTTTTAAATTAAAATGCAAATTTTTTATCTAAAAATTGTTTGTTTAACGTGGAATCCATCTGTTAAAATTTTAAAGACGTTGAACAGCGTGTATAGGAAATTTCGCTAATATGTGTTCCATTTTGCAAATCAATCTCAGACTTTATCCTTCTCGCTAATTACCCAATTGCACATAAAACTTAAATATCTTTCCTCCGTAATTTTTATTAAAGTAACTTGTAATTAACTATAAAAGTAGAAATACAATAATACTTACAATTAGTTATAATTTGTTTGGACAAGGTCCTAGCGACCACCAACCGTACATTAGGGACAGGATCCCAACTCAAATCCATCAGATGGGGCATCACATCGCTAGCAAATAGATCGATGGGAACAGCATTGTTCGCCAGCAAATCCGAGCATAGCAAAGCGAACGTTTGCCTTCGCTTCCACCTTTTAGCGTGAGCAAACCGTTCGGCGAGTATAATCAGTAACCTTGGCGTTAAATCGTGCTCCGTTGAAATGTGCTTGAGAAGTTCTGTAAGGAGACTGAGCGCCGTCTGTCGGACGGCATCAACTTTATCGCTAAGAAGGACCTGTGCGATCGACGTCATGTGCTTGGCGGCATCCGTTGGACGGAATAGGGATACCGCAAGGCGGAGTTGTTCGGCCAATTCTTGCCTATAGCGCCAGTTTAGTTCGTTGTCCGATTGTAGGAAGTCGGCGAATCTAGGCAGGTACATGGTTCGTTTCGACGGATTTATTAGCTATAAATAATAATAAAAAAAGATGAAAATTTGAAGTACGCTCACGCGACAGAAATCGCAACACGTGACGAAATCAGAAATGTGCTTATTAAATTAAAAAGTTGTAAAGTGATTAATTTTATTTAATTTACTTGTATGTATCAATCAAAATGTAATTTTTAACGCAACAGTCTGCAAGCATACTTGGGTTCCATTTTCCCTGATAACGTTTTTCCATTGTTAAAATATCTTGGTGAGACCATGTTCGTCGCTCACAGCGCCGGGATTTTTAGGAAAGAAGTCCGAGTGTGAATCCAGAAAATGTATATTTAGGGATATGTTACATCCCAGAGCTTTATAATTTTGAAGGAATTCTGAAACTAGTTTTCCATAGCTCTCAGCTATTCTATTGTCAAGAAATTCGAACTTTTAAAAGACCTCCACGCAGATTTTCCAACCCCATTCAAACTTTCCTCAAAGTCATGGTCCTTCATAAGCTTCCTTATTTCTGGGCCTACAAATATACCCTTTTATTTTAGCCTCGCTGATCCTGGCGAATTTGTTCTTTAAGTACAAGAAAGCTGGACCACTTTTATCAATCGCCTTAACAACATTTTTCATTAATCCGAGTTTGATATGCAAGGGAGGAAGACATCCGTGTTCAGGATTTACAAGTGGTTGAGAAGTCACGTTTTTTTGTCCAGGTATCAGATTTCTTTTAGGCCATTGCTTCCTGACAAAATGCTTATCCCATTCGCATAGAAAACAACAAAATTTAGTGCATATATCCTTGTTGGAGACCTAACAAAAGTCCTATAACTTTCAATTCTCCGCATATATTCCAAGCATGATGTGAGTATTGTATCTTCGATAGCAAAATCATATCGTTATACGTCTCTTTCATAGGAATCGGAGAACTCATTTCCAATATGAAGCGCGGCTTTTAAACTGAGTTTATAGGAATCTATAAACCTCCATTCTTTAGAATCATGACGCTCTCCTAACTCACTCAGTAATGAATCAACATCAGTGCAGTACGCCTTCTGAGGAAAACAAGCGTTGGAGTTCTTGTTCCTATCGACGATAAAAAATTGTAGTTCCTTTCTCAAGGAGATTCTGCCCGACTCTTTGACATGTTTAGATCACGAACTAGAGATCATTGAGTTCAGGCTGATTGATTCTATGAGGTTCTGTAGACGTACCACCAAAATCCGGGTCTTCGTCCTTTTCTGGACTTAATTGTCTTCGTCGCCAGAATTTTCTGCATGTAAAGTCTAATTTTCAGGTGGCTGGGATTGGAAGCTCGTCGTTGTGAGGAAGAGGTCCGATAGCTGAAGGGAGGTTGGGATATTTAATGGTCTTCTTGGGCTTGCTTGTTATTGCAGCAATTTTTGTAATGCAGATATAAGTCCGTGGAGTGGTCTTTTGGTTTTCTCCATACCATTGGAATTGCAAATGGCATATGCCGCGACTTTCCGTTAAGTCAATCACTAAGCAATATTACACAAAACTCACAGCAAATGTGATGGGCCCAAGATTTGTCCTGTTCACCGATTTGACAACCGAAATAAAGTTCATATGCATTTTTTATCAAGGAAGTAATATTCCTTCTTTGGGATTTCAAAGTTAGTTCACCACACACACAACAAAAATTGTTCTGATGGTTTTCACAATTTCGCGGCATTCTTGGTTTTGAAAGTATGCATAATATACCGACAAATTTAAAGGCTCAAAACGAGGGAAGGCGATTTAAATAATGAGATCTAAACTTAGCTGGTAGTGTGGTCGAGATGGTCCAGGGATAGGTCCAAAATGTGTTTCCAAAACGGTTGAGTCGAAAATAGGGTGCTCGTATCCAAATATCTTTGACACCGATATATCCAGAAATAAGTATTCCCAAAAAAGACGTCAAGCCAAAACTGCTATACCCAAAAACAGAAATCTCCAAAACAAGGTACCACAGACAGTGTACCCGAGAATAGAACCCCGTTAAAACGGGAAAAACGATTAATAAGACGTGGACGAATAAAGATCTTGTCCTCCCGCGGCAAATTTAATATGGATGTTAGAGACGTCGTATACAAATCCTGCTTAGCTGCAATCCGTAGCCATCCTCTCAAATATTTCCAATTCAATAATTCGAACCAAATAACGGCAACGGAAAATACAGATAGGCTTCCAAAATATCCACTCGACGTGATTAATTCCAAATATTATAAAATAGGAAGCACTACCGACACTAACGTCTCAACAATCGGGTCACAAATGATAAAATTTAACGACCAAAAGGCCGGAAATACAATTCTACTCCATTCAGAAATACGTCATGGAACTACGTGGATCAAACAATCAAATAAGTTATGGTAACGCAAGATGCTAAACTGAAGATTTAAAATGGAGCAATACGTAAATAAGGTTGAATGAATATAAATAATCAAATAAAAAAAGCCGGTAGCAGTAGAATGGCTGAAAACAATGGAAGCCTGCATGCCTGCAATCTGAACGAACGCCCAACGGACTTACAGAACGCATCTAAGCTTGCCACTCTCGCAATCAGCTGATTTACTCAAAAATCCCTTCTAGATGTAAACAGAGAATCAGTGCTTTCAATTGAAGTAGCAAATAATAGAAAAGACACAAAGCGTTACTAAGACAAGGAAAAGGAAAGTATAGATTCTCAAGAAAAATAAGAGACTAATTTTAACTCTTCTAACTGTAAGAAAATTAACATTAATAGGAAAAGCAGATCCAATGAAGTATCCGATAACCAAAGTAGCAGAAAGAATAACAAGAGGATAAATAACTAAAAGGAAATGCCATAAATAAATAAAATCTCCATCAACGGGAGCATATGCGAGTATCGCAATAAACTAAAATGTCAAAAACCTAACGAGGGCTACGAAAGAAGGTTAAATCGATACACTTTAAAGGGAAAACAAAAGATTTAACAAATTAAGGTAAGCGAAAAATAGATTGCAAGGTTTCCAAGAATAAAATAACTTATACGAACCCAAAAAGGGGAGTGCACACATACACTGTGCTCCAAAGGAAAAGAAAAACGTAACATACTACTCCCAAATGCGACACCTCTGAACAAATAAAATAAACAAGTCATATCACTTTATCAATCATTTTATTTTCAAGCACACTGTTTATAGTGTTGCAATTTCCATGTCACGCAGTGACTTTTTTCTTTTAAGTAATGCTATTTATACTTACCCTAAGAAAATGTGCTAAGTGTTTAAGAACGCCTATTCTAACCTCATCCAAATCCTTTATGAACCCGTCAAAAATCGGCGTTAGATTGTTCGTAGCTATTTCCGGGCCTAAAATAACCGCAAGTTCGTGTAAACTGCTAGCCACTGTTCTCCTAACCTTATATTGCATATCCGACGCTAACGTTTCAACGGTATCCTTGAGCAAGTGCCAATTTTTACTACCAAGCGTAAGAGCTACGGCCGGTAGTGAATATGCACAGTGGAAGGCCATATCGTTATCGGTTTCTTGCGCTAGACACGGGTTAGTCATCGATACGAAATGAGCTATGAGCAACTTAGGTACGCCGTGCCAATCTAGTTCTTCTTCCGGTTGCGCCTGCGCAATAATAGGCTGTTTTTCATTGGCTATTGACTCATCTTTGGATTTCTCTGGAAAATATTTAATAAAATTGCATTAGATGTACGGTTAGTATTATCAAAAATCAATGATGAAACAATTTAACGTATTTTTAACCCGAATCATAGTCTGCCTTATACAAAAACTTCTTCATCGAAAAGCTCGTGTTGTATATTGTTTTAATCATGTGCTAATTTGGAAATTGGTGCAAATAATTTTTAAAATCGTTTTTTTTTCATGTACTTACTTTCACTAGCAGTATTAGGAACGGAACTACCACTACTCTCTTGGATTTTATTCGTGACATCTCCAGATGTTGGGGTTGAAACATTATTAGACTTTTCTGCGCTATTTTCGCCTTGTTTTTGATTCTCTTTCAATTGATCCTAGATAAGTAAGAACGTTTTATTATAACAGTGAAATAAAAGATGTAAATGTTGTGATTGGAAGAATCTATTCAGTTGAACGTAATAGTGTACCTCAGTTTTGTATCAGAAGACCGTCGTTGATTATCATCATGAATGTATTTTAGTTTACTAGAAAAATGTAATACTTATTGAAATATTTTCAAATTTCGTTTTTCGGGTTTCGTTACAGTGTATTGGTGATGTATGGAATAAATTTATTATTTGTCAAGGCAAATGTACACTTGCGGACAAAAAAAATAATTACACCCATGGATTTTGTTGAAAAGAACTGCCTTTACAATAATGACTGCGTTATAAATACCTATAAAGAGCTAGTAGAATGTAGGATGTGATGGTAGAGAATATGTTCATCGATTATCAGGTAAATATATTAACCTCAAGCTTATTGAAGGCATGGATTATGGTTCAAGGAAGCCCTTTATGGCATCCCACTCGAAAAGATTATAGAAGCAACAAATGTACATTAATTTCGGAATGACAGTGAACCGAAACACAAAGCATGGACAGTAAAAGATTGGAAGTTTGAACTGACCTTCACGCAGTCCTATAGAAGATTCGTTGAAATGTATTTTGAAACAAAGGCACATCGTTAAGAGATACAATGAAATTTATATCGAACAATTGAAGCTGTAATAACATTTTGAGCATACAATATGTGAAACACGTCATTGGTTCAAAGAAAAAGAAATTGTAGGCAATCGAAATTATAAATTGAACTATTAAATTGGCCAAATGTAATTAATACATTTATTCGTGTACTTACATTGACTTTTACATATGTAACTACCGTTCATGATTCGGACAAGCAAAAAAATGTACGGAGTCAAGAAAATAAAGATATTAAATGCCATGTATTTAATATACTTACATGATTTTACATTTTTCAAACACAAATTTATTAAAAAGAAAAAGTTAATGTAATACAAATAATTTAAATCCGATTTTCATCTCCTGGAGAATAGTCCACAAATGTTCCCTCGATTTTGGACACTTTTTCTTAACACATCGGTCCAATTCTTCCCATAACAACTCTATCGGTTTAATGGGGACTTGGCGGTATTGCAAATTTAGGTTTCATTTTCTTCTTGCCATAAATTCAAATCCACGACCAATTAATCGGACTCCTGATGGTATGGCATTTTCCTCCAGGATTTTCCGATATTCTTCTTTTTTCATTATGCCCTCAATTTTGCGCAAGTCCCCTGTTCCGATTAAGGAAAAACAATCCCAAATCATTACAGATCCGCTTCCAGCTTCACCGTGAACATACACTCCGTAACATTCTTTCCCCTCTTGATTTGCGTACGAAAACTCTCCGTCTATTCAAAAACCTCAAACTTGGATTCGACAGTCCACAAAACGTTTTTAAAATCGTCCACTGTCCAATCTCTATGAGCTTGTGCCAATTTCAATCGTTTCAGCCTATTTCCTCTTCGGAGTAACGGTTTTCGACAAGCCACTCGCCCATGCAACCAGCCTCTTTCAGCCGACTTTTCCCACAGTACTCACAGAAACTTTGAATCTCGTTCATTATCGAATTCTGCAGCAATTTCTGATGCTGTTAGTCTTCTATTGCCTTACTAATTATTTTTATTCGTAAATCTTCCGCGGGAGTCGTTTTTCTTGACGCCCTGGCCGATTACGATCTTACAGTCACCGGTTGTCTTAAATCGAACTATAGCATCATGTACTGTAATTTTTTTATTTTTAATTTATCCGCAATCCGTCTTTCTGCTCCCCTTCCTGACGCAAGGTAATAATAGCAGATCGTTTTGAAACAGCTAGAGGCTTTCCACGGGGCTTTTTAAGCAGTCAAACCAAATTATTTTATTTTTCACTTGCACAACCACAGATACTTTCACAATAACAATCACTTCAGAACTACTGCGTTTACAAATGTTATAATACTTTATAGAGGGTATACGAATATTTCCAGGTAACACGAGTGAATCAGCTAACCCTCCTAGGTCTTATAATAGACAAATACTACCTGGAAATTGGTAAAAGGCTTCCAGAAAAGGTTAGTTTCAATAATTCCCCACAGAAATGTATATATTATATAATTTTAATTTTTTTTTCTAAACAGTTAATATAATTTGTCAGCTTGCCCGAACTTCCATGAACGGTACTGTACATCTGAAAAAAAAAAAGAAACCTCGGTTTTGTTTAATTCAGACGAACAAGACGTTTACAAAATTCAAATATTTAATTTTAATAATAAATAAAATATGTATTGCTGGTAAATGGTTATGATATATTAATATTTCAACATTTTGAGGTTGGGTTCTTAGCTAAATTCAAGACAAGTGACGTTTCCATTTATATCAATTAATACTAGAAAATGAAAATAGGAAAATTTAAAGATGTTTTATGTTATATCGTATTTTAATATTTGAACAAGATTTTTGAACACTTAAAATGCAAGTAATTGTTTAATATAATCTCCTCACTATGCGAACATAGTACGTCTTTTGACCAAAAGTAATTGATTTGATTCATACAGACAAAATCGTTGACGTGAGTGCAAAGAGATCCGCTGGAACAATAGTAAACAACTACAATCACGAATCAAATATAAAATTGTTTACTATCTATAAAATAAAGCATACACAACGTAGAATGAAACAAAAATTCATAAAAGTATGGGTGTCCCAACCGAACTTCAAATTGTTCAATATTTTGAACAAATCATTATAAAATGGACACTTAATCTTCACAGATAAATCGCCGGTATAGCAATAAGAACAGATAATTTTTTCACACAATACTTTAACAGCACGAAAAAAAAGCGGACAATCAAAACGATGGAACGTGAAAAAAAAGAACTATAGCTGCAGGTATAGTTTTCTGTCTATGGGGGGGGAAAAAAACGGCAATAACAAAAAACAAAAAAAAATATCTACAGATACAAAAAAGCCATTTTGAAGAAAAATTATCACTCAGAAATACCTTACAGTTTAAAAGTAACAGTGGTTTTGCACTTTACTTTCATGTCTGTAGCAAAAAAAAAGGATGTTTAAAAAAAAAATCTAGTGAATCGATTCTCGATTCTATCTACTGTAGAAGCGTCAACAATTCTTTCTCTAGGATGGGAGCTTATGACTGTCGACTAAATCAAAAATTTACCTACCGTATTCTCGCATATACTAGACGATTCGTTAATAGTAGGGGAATTTTGAATAGTCATAGTACTGGCAGCGTTTACTAGCGTTAAATCTACAGGCATTTCCGGACGAATGTACCAGTAATTATAGGAATTATATTCGTGTAGTGAATCCTCCTCGACGTTCGATGAGGTTTGCTCCGACTCCGTTTGTTTGGCCTCGCTATCGCTTTTTTCCCCATCGCATTCAGTCCTTTGATTTACTTCACAACTATCACTACTTACGATAGTAGTATCACTGTTACTTTTTAAACTGGAAATATTTCCTAACGAACTAACATCGGACGATGACGAGGGACTCAGGTCGACGTCACAAAGATCGCCTCTACTGCTTTCCCTGGATGCGTCACTGACCTCGATACCGCTATCGCACTTTGCGAATATTTCCTCCTCTTCTTCCTCGTCAAGTTTCTTCTCTTCATCCGTAAGAATTCGGAAGCTCAATAGCGCGTTCTTGACCGTCTCTACGATCTCTTTAAAATTTTCCGATTCGTCTTCTTTAGAAGTCTCCGTTGAAAGATCTGTGGATTGCGTTTCCTGCTTGGATTTCTCCTCTAATGCGGCCCGAATCTTATTTACAGTCTCCTCGCGTAGCATCGCCTTCGAAACGACGTTCATGTTCTTCTGGAGAATTATATCTTCCCTTTTACGTTCGTGGTCTATAATATCGGGCGGGTCCTCCGCTATGACGGGTATATCTATCGTAATATCCGCCGTTTCTTGTTCCTTTTCGTCCGACATGTCGTCGCATATTTCGCTGAGAGGATTCATTACGACGCTATCGTCCTCCTTGCCCTGATAAACGTCGTAGATGAAATCCTCCTCTTTGAAATTGTTCTCGGAAAGACTGTAGAGCCTGTTGAGCGTTGATGTTGAATTGACTCTGTAAGTATAAAAGCACATTTTCTTATTAATAAAACAGATTATTATAATCTATTTTCTATAAGATGTTTTATAAGATATATATTCAGAAATATAATTCAAAAAAATCGTCCTCAAATAATGTTTCGGAAGACCGTCGTTGTTATCATCATATAAAATAAATTGAATAAGAAATACTATTCTGACCTTGGCGATTCTAGACGTTTATCAGCTTTTTGCTGGTCATTTACCCATCCTGTATCACAAAGGACATTTCCTACTATTAGAACTAAGGAAATCAATCAGTCAAGTCAAAAAATTATGAACTTTTGTAAACGGAATTACAGCACTAAAAAACTAAAATAACTAAATCTTGTGAACCAATGTCATCTTCATTACTTATAACATGAATGGAACTTAAATATGCCAAAAGGAACAGGCGAAAGATCGAGATATCCTCTGGTACCGGTGCCGTAATCGTAGGATCTACCCTGTATTAATAGATAGCTCCGCTGTCCTTCCCGTATCTGTTCTTAATTATATAGAAATTTAAACAGAATTACGATCACATAAACATAGCGTGTAACCATTATCCTAAGGAGCTAGAAGGAATCAGACTCATACAACGTGCTTAAAAGTCCCATGGATACATTCGAAGTCGCAATACTGCAGTTTTTTTCGTAAAATAAAAGCGCATGATCATACGAAAACATTGAGTAGTGAGTATAATCGAAGGAAGTCCATTAGAATGGTCAAAATATGTTAGATCGTAGCAAAATCATATTAATGCATCAGGAAAGTTGCAGCGAAAGAAAAACTGATAATCATGAAGTTTTAAAACATGGGAGAAATTGCGGAAGAAAAAATGGAGTAAAAAAGCGAGAAAGTTAAGAGATGCAGTGAAACGGGTTTTAGGAGAACAGTTTAAAAAAAACCGTTTCAAATCTTTCAAAGAATTAGCAAATGAATTAAAAAAATGCGTCTGCTGTATTTGATAAAGGAAGCACTAGTAGCTCGTGCAGATGTTGGGAAACTGTTGCTTCTTTCAGGAAACAAGCAAAAGAATAAGGCCTTGTTCACAATAACCGTATGAAATATGTTCATTTATTAACGTATGCATAATACAATGTAATGTTATAAATGTCAAGAGAAATTGTTTTCTAATCTAATTAATTTTTACGACCGTAAGGTACGGGAGTGTCCCCTTGGCACTCTTTCCGCAATTTAAATAAAAATTAACAAATAATGACGTTGTACGAGAAATTAAATTGAAATAAGAAAAACTAACCTCAAACTTTAACGCTTCACGCACTCAAAAACCCGCGTTCATTTGAATAACCAAAACTTGAATTTACCTTAGTCTTGAAATAAAATTTGCACACTGAAACACTTGGATTTGCTTAGAAAATAACAATCAAATACGCGTTTATTCCACGGGGATTTAAATTAAACAGAAAGAATGTCATCTTTTTCATTCACTCCTTTATTCCCGATAGCATTTGTCAAATCATGGCGAGTTAGTATATTTCGAAATTTCAATTTTCTTTTCTTAAAAAATACCATATTACAGCGTGCAATATGTCATGCGAGTACGCAATCTAAAGACTGACTAAGATCTTAGACGTTACCGGCAACCGGACTTTTACTACCGAACTTGACGACTTTTTATCGAGTAAATATTTAATTAAATGCAGCGAAGACAAGGTATTTGGCCGTTTCACCAGGATTATCGTTGGCCGAAGTTATATACCGTGCATTTTTTCTATCATTGAATATATACCTTCCATGCATTTACGCATTATCTTTATAAATGAACATATAGGCGTTTAAAATGCCGAATAGCTACTGGGATTATTACAGAAAATAAAATACAAATACATCAAATTTGAGATTCAATTTGTTTCCCTTCGGGAACTTCATAATCGGCTTGCAGATTGTATGGAATGTGGAGCTGGGTTCTAACACTTGTTCTATTTTATATTTCCATTTCGATTCCCTTGTCAGCATATTTTGTTAATACATAATAAACCACTACCAATAACGCCTTTTTGTAACCTGTTCAGACAAGATTAGACGAAAAATTATTTATTTTTTTATTCTTTGAATCTGTTGTTTGTCTTTAAGTATGTTTTATTGTTTGTTTTATACCTATTTTCATTTTTACACTTTTTATAGATTTTTATATGAATCGACAATTATAGTTTTCTACATGTGTAGAGACTATGGACTGTTAATGTGGTGGTTTTTATCATAGAATAACTCTATTATTTGAATAAAAGTAAAAGTAAAAGACTGTCTAGCAGTGCCAATGAGTGTTTCCGCGTGCTTTACAACCAAGACCAACATCTGGTGCGATATAGGCAAAAGGCGGTCGCTTTAAAAACAAAGTTTTATTTCTTAAATATATTGAAGCACCAAGCATGCATTTTATACAATTATATTTCGTTTTATAGCTTTTTTAAAGCTTGAATGAAATCGCATCAATTTTATTACAATTACTACAATATTCAATAAACCCTACCTAAACTCTCGTCCGTCAGGATTGACGGACATTAATTCCCCGACGTTGTTGTAGAAGACGCTCGAAATAGCCGGATCTGCGAAGGTCGAGATGAACGGCCCCAGCGTCTGGAACGCGGACATCCTCACCCAGCGGCTCTTATCCTGCAGCAGTTTGATGAAGATCGGTGCCAACGACTGTCGCCTAACGGTAGGCGGGCATGCGCACGACACGGACATCGCCACCTCGGCGCAAGCCTTTCGCACGCCCCAGACTTCATCGCTGCACAAACCAATGTAACAAGGTAACTGTAAAAGTAGGACGCCTTGAAGAGCGGAGCGAAAGGCCAACATTTTGTCGATATAATTTGCTTTTTTCTATTAAATTAATTTTTCGAGGAAATCTTGAGAAGGTGCGTTTGTGTAATAAAAACCCAAACCCTCAATAACCCATCGTTATAGGGAAAACATTCTGTTATAGCTGCAACTGAGTGGCCCCACGCCACATGTCATACATAAACGAACTTTTGGAATTCTTAGACCCCAAACCAGAGAAGTTTCGTATAGACTAGATAGCTGAACAGGTAGAAGTAGTGATGTTATTGAGATAGATTCCCAGAGAGAAAGGAGATCACATCTTCCTTCAGACTGTCCATATTCTTCAGCGTAAAATTTCAAATTTATGTTTTTTGTTGGTTTAATGAGAGACCATTAGCTAAATTTCCCGTTATTAACTTTGGACTGTGTTTCATCTAGCATCAAAACCAAAGAAGATAAGTCTCAGTGACTAGTTACTAAATCAGTATCGTCAGCTTACAAAATAAATTGTATGTCACAAATCCAAATAGAAATGCCATATTAATATAAATTAAAAACAAAAATGGTCCTAAAACAGATCCCTGGGGAACTCCAATATAAAAACCTGACGGCACATTGTTAAAAGAAACGCACTGTTGCGCATTAGTCCATTAAATAAGTAAAGCCTGCTAGATACACAAAATTGAAAATTTCTCTTTTCCACATCATTATTTATTTCACTTATTCTTAAATTTAGAGAAAATGTGCAGAGAAATAATACGTTTAATCTTCAAATAATCTACTATCAATATTTTTATAGAAATCTTAGTAATTGGCTGTAATTTTATAATGAGGCTTGCTTATTTTTGATTACAGTAATATGTTGAACAAAGAAGATACCAGCAAAAGCGAGCGTCACTGTTCCGGTTGCCAAATAATTGCAGCAACAATGTTATCTTTTATGGTATACCCCTGCCTATTAGGCTAATTATAAAAGAATAGTTCCAAAAACAAAATTGACTACAATATTAACTCGAAATTGTGGTAAAAGTCGCCAAACCTATGAAATTAAAACCATCTTATTCCCTAAAATACGTGGTTTTCTGTGATATACAGGATGTTGAGGCCTAACGTGCCAAATTTAAAGAAGTAACCATAACCAAAATCTGAAAAGTTCTTCCGTGATGATTTCTCCAGTGAAAATGTACACAATGGGATTTTGCATCAGATCCTTCAACACTAAAAATATTTATCATTTCCTACACTTTTCTTAAATAACCTAGGAATTATTTCGATTTTTCTGTACTTTTTACAGGTCTTGGAAGTTGGCTATGGAACATGTATTGTTTTGAAGTTATTAAAATATGGACCAAAGTTAATGAGATAATTTAACGTGGCGAAACCATGCAACATATTTTCTGACATTTCTTCGGCAGATTTTCATTTCATTTAGATGTGGATAATTTTTCAGTTAATTTCGGAGGTCCAAAACTGTCGAAAATTGCTCGTTTAGGTTTTTTCATTAAGGAGAATTTCTTCAAATGCCAGATTTTTTTCTTAGGAAAACACACCTTCCCATAGAAGTTCCTCGTTCCCAAATCATAAGTATACATCCACAATAAAATATATTTATTTATTTACAGAAAATAATACAAAAGGGTTTAATTATTTCTTTTATTAAATATGAGGAAAGATCATATCAGAAATAAGCGAAAAGCATCATCTCTTTTTCTCACTCATATTTCCTACTTACCAGGATCTTTTCGTAAGCATCTTTTCCAACAACTGAGCAAAAATCTCCAATATGGGATGCACATGCTTTCCTCACATAAAACGTGTTGTTCTTGCACAGCTGCGAAAACCTATCCAGAAACACTCGCTCTGTCACGTCTCTGCCCAACAAGCCCGCCATTTTGCTCATCAACTAAAAATAGAAGCAAAGAAAAGGAAAACTTATTACAATGAATCTTCAAAGGTTTGGAAAACTAAAGCTATGCGCAACTAAGTAATAATAAAGATCTACAATTACGTACAGTTTCTCCTGGCGATCATCTGTACCTTAACGCTCATCAAAGCTGGCTGTGATATGATTCAAAATATGCACATCACAACCAGTTGATGAGAGCCAAAATACGATTTTGGACCATACAAATTGACCCTGAAATCATAATTTTATCCTTAACAATTAGTGCAGTGAAATAAAAAAAAAATAAATAAAAAGGTGCAATATGATTAAAGACGTTTAAAATCCTAAACACAAGAGTGTCGTTCCGCTCATCAAAGCTGGCTGTGATATGCATTCCAATGTTTCATTTCACAGCCCTTTGACGAGCGGAAAAACACTTTACCTTAAAAGAAAACCAAAACACGATACCTTTTTTTTTTTGAAACATGGAAATCCAATCGTTGGTGGATTGGATTAGCAACTCAACTCGTCAAAATGGCTGTGATATCCCGTTTCGAAAAGATTTCACAACCAAATTGACGGGTGAGGCACTAACTCACGAATACTACATAGAAGTTCCATAGACGAGTTGATTGCTCAAACAGCCAAGCTCATCAAAGTGGCTGTGATATCTTGAAATAAAAAAAAGAATTCACAGCCAAGTTGATGAGATGGACGTGGCAGAATTTCTTGATTGCCGACTTCTTATTCATCGCTTAAAATTATGAAATGTATAATTTTGTTGAAATCAATGTCCAACTGTGCTCATCAAAGCTGGCTGTGATAGAATTTCAAAATCTAATACAGCCAGACTCTGACAAGCACAGGCAGGCAAAATCTTTATACGTAACGGATAACATGCACAATTAAAACATTTATTTCCAACACATATACGTTTTAGGAAGGTATATCAAAATCGTTTTAACTTCCAAGAACGCTCACAAAATCAACTTCATAAAATACATGTATCTCAATCGCACATTGAACAAAGAAACAATTACGACGTACAAATCAGTCTCTCCATGAAAGACAAGGTAGTGAGACAAAAAAATAAAAGTTAAACATCTCACTACCCATGTCTTTCACGAAGCAACCAATCAAAAAACATTAAACTATGAACAAACCATTCCGTTAAGAAAAAAAAAGTAACAAAATAAAAGGTAGGATTGAAAACCTTACACTATCGCTCAAAATAATCGAATAGATCGCTTAAAAAATAAGTGTAAATATTTAAATAAAAAAAGGTTACGGGTAATTTTGTGTATTTATGTTTCAAAGTAAGATGCTTTATAATTTAAACTAATATTAAGGTAAAAGAAGAAAATGTGGGATTTGGCAACTCTGTATGTTTGATGCATTAAAGCGCGTTAAAAACCCGGGAATTATATACGTTAGGGGTCATAAATGAATGATCGCGTTGTAAATTACGTTTCGTGGTAACCTCGTGTTTGCCAAGCATTCAGGTGTTCCTATTATTTATACTGCGATTGCTTTACACAGCTCCGGTTTTACATTTCAATTGGGACGTTCAAATTGTATTTTAGATGATTTTTGGTCCATTATATGCCTTTTTTACAATTTCGCTGATTTAAAAAATGTTTTCGGACATCAATTTGTCGTTTTAAACCTATTCTTGTCGGACACCTTTTTACTACTTTACTTCATAAATCCTTAAGGAAAGTTATAACTAAAGTGGTTCACTAGCGCCAACGGGCAGTGGCGGAGGTTTGTAACCCCTCATAAACCGAGTCTAAACCAGATCTGTTGTGTATACGTTTTTTTGTTTTAAAAAAATGTTGCCTACGTCCGAAACGCCCAAAAGTTGGAAAAGTTACAGAATTTATAGCAGAAATGCCTAAAAACCTAAATTATGATGGCTAAAATTCAATTGAAGTTGTAATACCCCTTTTTTAATGTGTTGGTCCAAAAAGGGGTTTCATACGTAAAAGTAAACTGCATTCTTAAAAAAAAAATTTCACACAACCCATGAAAAATTTTAAAATTTTAAATTTTTGTGTTACCTTTATTGCATGTAATCTACCCTTTTTTACTAGACAAGGAAGCATATGTTTTTTTGGAATAAATATTGGACTGCAAATTACCAAGTCTGGCATCGTTAAAAAATTTTGTCATCTTCTGAACATGTTGAAAAAAAAATTTAAAACGGAGTTGAAAGAAAAAAACTTGTTTGTGTGGACGAAACAATAGACCGTAAAAAAAAACACTGTGGTTAATGTAATGGTACGTACAATGGAATCGTCACCTTCAATTCTATTAGTTTCCAGACGAGTACAACACATGCCTTCAGTCATGTGGCTGATAGTAATAGAAAATGTTATGATGAGGTAGACGCTTTAATAGCGCATACAAAAGCAGTGTTTGTCAAATCCCCAAAACGTATTCGATTTCAAGATACGTATGCTGACGCCAGAACCTATTTCTTGCGTTAGGAACATGGTTACAGATCAGGTTTAATATCATAAATATTTTGAGAATATTAAAAACGTGGTTTTTTCTAATTCGATCCAAAGGCTGAAGGCTATCGAGGAAATGATCATTTACAAGATAATCAGGTTAAAACGGATTTAAAAAACAATTACGGACAAATTACTTCGGACTAGTGGAGGCAATGAGGAAAATTACAAAATCCTTCGGTATCGTTGGGCAATCTCTCTGCAAATAGCGCTGTGTTTACGCACAGCTATGCGCGGACAAGACATAAAAAATGTTTGTGTTCGAAAGGTGGTGTTTTGGAGGGAAGATTTCGATTGGCTGTCCCAACAAAGTTTGGCGGGGAGTGCGTCAACAAATAGTTGATTTTTCAAAGGGTTATTTTAATTACGCGCAAATATAACGTCATAGATGCGAACGATCACTTGCCGCACTCGGTTTGCCGAAACAACTGTGGAAACATATCTAATGTTGCAGATATTTAACAGACATTTGTAGTTTCACGGAAGATATTCAAGACAGTGTTTGAGGCATGTATTATATTTCTTTACTGACCATTTATTTCGTATAAACTTTTATGCACCCCGCCATAACAATGCGGCGCATAAATCAGAACATCTCAGTTGCTACTTTGTGCTTGGTACTTGCTTTTAAGCTCTGTTCTGGTTTGGCAGTTGACATTTTTTTCTTACAAATGTGCAGTATTCTGACCTGCCCTAAAATTTTTTCAGTTCAGGGTAATATTCTTTAAATTACGTAGTGTGTCATAATATAGTTTATATTGTGCTTTAAACTATTATGGCAATCAAATCTTATGAACTGATTTTAAGACTGATTCTTGTTCTCTAGTGATCCTCTGCAGCTATAACTGTAGTGGTGTATTTAATATGCAGTATTTTAAGACAATTTAAACAGTTTTTAAGGCTGAAAAGATAATTACTGAGTTTCCTATAAACGTAACGGCTCTTTCGAAGGCATTAATTCGATTAAAAGCCAGTTAAATACGAAAATCAAAATAAAAAATGATGTTCTGGGTAATTTTAGAGATGTAAAACAAATAACCCGCAAATATAAATCCATCAGCTTCTAATTTCAGCTATGGCATGTCAGCAACTTCTTCTGTCTCTCATATGGGTAAACCACCACTTTTTTATCAATTAGCCTGTGGTTTTTAACTTTGGCACGTGTTTTGTAAGTTGATTTAATAGGAAGTTGTTCATGATTAACGCAATAATGAAATAGTTAATTATTAATAAAGATAATAATTAATAAATTACTGTTTATTGTTTTTAAAACATTGAGATCTTGTAGGATGAGTCATAGAGTGTTAATTTCCAACTGTAGCTTAGAAGTTTGTCATATGCATTAAACTAGGGTATTTCCTGGTTTTTAATTAAAATCGATCCTTATCCCTAAATTAAAAAATGAATATCGAAGGGAGTGTTTGATACAGAATAGCCAAATTACTAAATGATAATGTGACCAGTAAAAAAGTTCGAGCAAATTAAAAAAAAACTTTAGATTGTTACAAAAAAAAAGGGGTAATAAACTAAAAAAGGGTTTAAACCCCAAAAACCGTTCCCCAAAAAAAAACCAAAAATTAATGTGAAAAGTTTTTTAATACCAATAATCGATAATCTATACTAAAAGTTACACATATAAAAATTCCCCAAATTTTTCGTTTCCTTTATATGTCAGCTGGGAATTTCCAAATAATAAAAACCAAAAAATACTTCTGTTTAAAGATCCCGGGGTTTTCAGTAGCAGATTCCTCTCTCGAAAGAGCCAATATAGCTGGACAAACTTGTATCTCGGCTTCCATTTTCGTAATCAACCCATGTTCCATCAAAGCGAAGAGGGATGTCTCCGCAGCCTTTCTAACTAAATTCTCTTCCGTACCCAAGTTTCTCACCACCATAGGCAGGAAGTACTCACTGACGACGGTCTTAAGCGCCGGTATCCGAGTGCTGCAGTCCCTGGCCAACACTGCGAGGTTAGGAATTTGATCGATGAGCCCTTTTCGTATGATCTTATCTGCAAAAATGATCTAGAATTATTCGTGGGAACCGAATTTCTTGAAATCGGCACGCACGAGGTTGGACGCTCCTAATGAGGCTTCAAAGGACGACCATGAAAATCTTCGAAATAAATGTTAAACAATAAAAAAATTACCTCGGAAGCGTCCATATCGTCGTACGTCGAAGAGGAACGACGCGTTAAAATGTAAAAAAAATCGTTGCAATATAAAAGCACGCTTCTCACCACCATCTTGATTTTCAAGCTAAATATGGACACTTGCAGGTTATCCGGAACGTAAAAGCGATTTTCGGCACAGATACGCGTAGTCGATCGTTAATTACGTATCGCGTGTCGAAATTACCGTTTTATACGGTCGATCGAGGTGTTTTTCCCGATAGCGGGTGCATTTTTCGCACGTTTTTCGGCGCATTGCAAAGGAAAAGCCGAGGACAAGCCCGCAACAGCCATGCCGTCGTTTACGTTTGCGGCCGCAAGAGGCGCTCGCGATCATTCCTCGTTTTTGATTGCCGTACGAGCGACGAGGACGGATAGAATTGGATTGGTAAATGCGTTAGAGTGAGATGGATATACTTAGGGATCGTTGCCCGATGGTCGTAGTACGCGAACGTTCATTGAGGCTCTTCGCGGCACCGCCCAAGTCTGTCTCGCATCTCTACAGTGTGCCTATTTACCGTTGTGAAGTTATACGAATGGTGAAGAAGTAGAATACATTTCATGTTCGAGAAGTAACATTAATGAAGTGTTTGTACGGTTTCAATTATGAATATTTCGAACGTTAAAAATTTCATTGCGGTTTTTAGTGTTCGAAACGGTCGTTTTCGAAATTCCCCAAGATAACTCATTGAGAATTTCAGCAAATTATCGACATTTTCTATGTACGAAAAAATAGAATTATTTTCCAATTTGAATAGAAATTCAACGAAATTCGTTTGTAAATATACAATCCAAACAGAAATTCTTTTAAAATTCGCGGCCAATTTAAAAATTGGTACACTTCCTGCAATAAAAAACCATATTCGCATGTAGTATGCCGAGAAATTAACGGATATGTCCATTATTACCGGAACTACCAACTTAAATGGTTCTTGAAATTTAAAAATTTCCGCTGGGGTAGAGAAATTTATGTAAAAAAAATGCCGGATTTAACTGGTTTCAATTCATTAAACTGTTTACAACGCTGCAATGTTTTAGTGTCAAAACGATATAAAATATTGTTTTGGGACATGCGCAAACAGTGTTGCCAAACTAAAAAATCCGAAATTCATGAGCTTGGTTATAAAAAATCCCGAGATATCTTGAGAAATCATTTCTTATTCGTTCAAATATTTTATATAATTAAAAAAGTATTCGTAAAAGCAAAAATTGAATTTTTAAATTATATTTTTGATCCGTTTAAATTAAAAAAAGACGAACACGTCAGCAGTAAATACAAAATAAATAAATGTAATAAAATACAAAGAACGCAGACTGTACCTGCATTAACAATTTAAAAATCTGTAATGTTATAAACATTTGTCGATTAAAAACGTTTTAAATGAATTTTTACAAACTATGAATTGGGTAAATACGGCACATCTATCCACATAAACACCGATAAATGTCAATATTTTGTTGTTTGTAAAGATCAGTTTACATGTTTCGCGTGGGTTCAAATCAAATATGAGACATAGTACTCCCTCCCTTTTTGAACCAGAAATATCCTATTATTTAAGATATTAAAATAAAACAAACTAGATATAATGCAAAAAAAACTTATTCCACAGTAGAAATTCTTAAATTTCAATTTAAATTCGTAATTCCGCTAATAAATTCACTAATTTTTTACGGCCGGAAACGTCAAATAAAATCGTCCGGGAATTTTAAAAAATTTTTGTTAGGTTTAACAACATTACGAACACTTTCTATTAATTGCTTAAAAAAAATAGTAAAAAGCTATATTTTAATGGAATACGGAATCTCCGTCTATGCAATCTTTTGATATGCAATTGAAATCAAATCAATAATAGTTCAATAAATTTTGGTCCCCCCCAATTTACCATAAAAATACTAAAGTTGAAAAAAACGGTTTTTTTAAAAATTTTGATGGCGTTGAAATATGGTGATATTTAAAAATGTTTAAATGACACTAAATCCTCCGATGTATAACACTTCATGTACGCCCAAACAAACAAACATTTATACGATTTTTGCGATATTGAAAATTAGATTGTGATTTTCTATGAAAAATATTGGGATTAAAGGTTGATTCAGTTCGAACATGGCAAGCACTCGCCATTTCTCTATTAAAATTTAAAAATTATGAAAATTCAGCGTATTGGAATCATAATCCACTTCATAATTTTGTTATCGTATTTAAAAAAATTATTAAACAACATTGAAATTTGTCAACAAATATAAAACTTTTCTTACACCGATTTATCCCAAGGGTATTAATACGCAATAAATTGCAGCCTGTTTATATATGGTATTTGCCATGTTTGCAATTTTCTGCACTTGAAAAATGTTAAAAATAATATACAAATCTTTATATATTGAAATATCTTTCTCGGGGGTTTTTCTCAAATTTTGTTAAATTTTTAAATTTAATTCGAATAAACGATTCTTGTAGGTTCGGGGGTATCCCTAGATACCCTTACGGCAATTTTTGAATGAATTTCCAACTCAGTAAAATGAAATTAACGAATTTTAAGATTTGAAAATTAACTAACCTTGAAACTTTCGAACGATGCCAATGTGTATATAAACTCTGCTTATATACCCACCACAGGAACTGCCTGCTCTGGATATTCAACCCTTTTCTCTTTTCTAATAAAGACTTTGAATACACAAACGAACACTTATATTGGGATTGGATTTAAGACAAACTTTGATTCAACCAAGGCCGAATAAAGATTGATGAAAATGTCTGGCGTCGTTCATCTTTCTTTTATTTTAAATCGCGAAAGACCGGCGATTGTTTTATTTCACAGCCAATTTTGATAATTTAACCCAAATAGAAACTTTTCGATGACTTTCGATAAAATGATATTAGCATACGAGAACGAATGCAGCGACTTAACCAGGAGGTTGTATGTTGATGATTCTGCGGTCCGAATTGTCACCAACAAGCTTTAAACGAGAAAATCCACTGCTAATTTACAGAAACCTTTCAGATAAAGATTTAATTGATGAAATATTATCTGTTGTACTTTGCAATTTATGCTGTTGCTTATTCCAGACGATCTTTACATTAATTTGGACGAAATAAGTGAATAGAAAAATTAATAAACGAGTAGATTTGTCCATGATACCCCACACTCGTCATTATCTGGACTTATATTTAAATTATAATGTCCTCGCTCCAGAGACGGTTGGCTGAGGCGGGATGGTAACGAAGAAATTTCCAATTTTCCCCGCAAGAGGGATGTTTAGTTACCAACGAGTGGCCAGGCTGACATTTAGTCAGTACCGAAGTGACAACTAAGAGAAGTTGTTGTTGTCGTAGATACAACGTTCAACATAACATAATATTTACGAACGGGCTTTAGATTCGCCGATAAAAATTAAAATTTTTCAATTTAACCCCAGATAAACACCCACAGCCCCCTCAGCTTTTGAAATTCTTAGCTATTAATATAATAATTACTTTTTTGTATTTATCAATTTTTTTTAATCAAGTATTTCAATTATTAGAATTAGATTTGCTAATTATATTCTACAATTTGTAAGATACATTTTTAATTTACTATATTACCATCAAAATATATGCGTACCACTCTCTTGTGTTGTTAAAGAAAAATTATGGAAAGTATATTGGATCTACTGATTACTGATTTGCAGCGTTTTCCTCAATTTTGAAAGTTTTCAGAAAACAAAGGTTGCATCAAACTTTCTACCCACTTTTTTGAATTTCGCGGAAGCTCTAAGTTAGTAGTTCCGGCAATAAACGGTATATTTAATATGTAACTGTAAGCAAGGTAAAAAATTAAATTTTTTGAATTCATTTCAATTTTAAAAATCGAAATAAAATGTATCACTGCAGAAAAAAACCTTCATCTGGTATGAATTTCCTCAAAATTTCCTTATATTCATGAGTCATCTAACCTAATTAATACGTTTGACGATAACGCACATACATAATTCCAATTCCGAAGTTCATTTCGTGGTTTGCGACTTGAAAGATCTCTAACAATAATTATTTCTGGGCCATGACCAAGAAAATTGATAAAAAAAAACAGTTCTTAAAAAGTTATCCGTGATAAAATGGCGCCTCTAACATTTCGAAACGGAGATTCGTCCCTCCAAAATTGACGCTACCTTCCGAAATATAGTACGTGAAGCCTAACATAGATGTCGCTCGATACGAACCATGCGACCACGCGAGTACGATAAAAAGAGAAGCGAATACGAAGGAAGGAGACGTAACGAAACGGACGCAATCGATAACGAGGGCGCTGCATTCGTTAGGCACCACTCTGAAACATCGTAGAAAGTAGTAGTTGTAGTCATCTCTTCTCTGTTTATTCGTAAATAATATACGCAACTTCTCGGCACCCCAAAAATCAAGGAAGGCCGCGTAATCGAGGCGTATCCGAAACGAAAAAATTGATAGTAAAAAAAGAATCTAAAAGAACTTCGCTGAAGCAGAAAGAGAGGAAAAAAGGAGGGAAATATCGATTAACGGCTAAGGCAAGGTTAAATACACGAAGACAGAGAGGGAACGATGGAGATTTGGCGCGTTTCTAATTCGGGAGAAGGCTTATCAAAGAGGAAACGTATTTCTTATCGTTATCAATGAACTTGTGTGGTTCATTCATGAAGATTACCGTGCATTACTTGTGCGCGCATTAAAACGCCTTCCAAACAAGTTCACGGCGTTATATCGAGGTGATATACTACGAAAAATTCGTTTCCAAACAAACAAGTACTTGAATAAATATTAAAATTTTATAACACAAGCTTTAATTATACGCAATTGTTGGGAACATCTCATATTTTTGAAGAATTATCCTTAATAACCAAATCAAACAGTAGTGGTCCTAAAACTTGGACTTGTGGAATGCCACTAAGATACAGCATTATATAGAGCGATGGTTCATGTATTTCATATAATTGTATCTATGCATACATTTAAAGCAAGATTTTCTAGCAAACCTCAAATTTGATAAATTGTACTAGGTGATTGTTCAACTTTATCAAAAAATTGGAAAAATCTGTGGAAATTACGTCAATCTGCTAAAGTCTTTGAAATACCTTGAGTGAAAGGACAAAATTGGTTCCCGAAATCCAATGAATCCAATGGCATCTAACTTCTATGGGGACATATGTATGAAAAAATATTCTGGTATCATAATTCGGCATGCGTTGAAAGATACACTACCGCTCATTTGCATTTCAGCATTCGAGCACCTCAAATTTGAAAATAAATCATTAAATATTTGGACGGAAATATTAATATATGTGTTTAACATTTAAATATACACAAGTATACAACTTTAACAATTACAATTATTTATTTTAGATTCGTCTATGTGATCTCCATTACTTTTAATGATTGCAATTAATTTTAACAACGTTTCCGGAGTTATTTAAGCCCATGCTGTCTGTAGTTTGTTCCGCATGTCATCTGCTGAAGTTGGAGTAGTTTTTCTTACTTCCCGATCGAGTTCTTCCCATAATAACTCGATAGGGGTGGCCATATCATGATTGTTAGCATCCCTTCCTCTTCCAACTGTTCTAAATATTGCTTGCATAATTTTGAAGTATATTTTTGGCCATTCTCTTGTTGGAATACAAAATTCTGCCACTTCTTACATTATTTCGGAAACTGTCACTTTCACTGTATTTTTTGATGTTATAATCAACAGTAGATGGATTTAAATATAATTTTCTAGCAATTTGAGGATTGCTTATGCCTAGGTTATGTTGTGCTACTATCAGAGCACGCGTTTCAACCTTGATTTCTTTCCTTTTCGGCGTGTTTTATAATTTTAAACGAAATTATACACTATTCGTTAAGAGATGTTGTTACTACTAACATGGAACGATAACTGACCGTAAATTAAAAATATTACTTCAAATGGCTTTATTTTAGCTTCATGATTCATAGTAAAATTACCAACTGTTACATTTTTCCTGGAATTTCGAGAAATACGCTCTTTGTTGTCGCTGCTACCCGCGCTTTCATTCTGTACATACAAAAATTCTAAAATCCAAGGATGCCCAAATACTTATGAGCGGTAGTGTACTTTTGAAAATTTCAGCCATGGTGGACGCTCAGTTGCGGCATAACAGTCAGCAATATAAACTGCTGCTGTTAGCCCAATTGAAATTTAAATTAACTTGCACTATGCCGAGCAAGAACCAACTGCTTACTCCTCTCTATCTATACAACATTCTAAATTTATGAACTTTTTAAAGTTATAACTATTAAATAACATTTTCTCATTACATATATATTATTACCAACTTTAAGAGCTTCTCTAACAAAATGTATTGATTTCTAAAACAGCAAGAGGTATTATTTTTGCGTAAACACTTACCAACATAATAACCAAAGTTATAGTTTCAACCCACGTTCTTCTCAGTAGCCTATGACTATTACTCAAAACTCGACAAAGGTCTACAAGTCACTGGTTTAAACTTGCGCGTGGAAGTAGATTCTAAAGTACCATTTCTATTCGTAGTCTCAAAAACGGGTGTAATTCATCAGGGGGAGCTTGATCAACAGAAGCCTGGAGAACGATCAAGCAGCTGAAGCCCAACGAAACAAACAGAACGTGCAACTTAATAAAAATGGAAGAATGGGAAAACCATTATAAAACCTTGATAACGGAAAACTGATACACGGAAAATTACCCAGCTCAGCAACGCAATCGATTATTTGACAACAATACAGTAGTGACCGAAAAAGATGTTAAGGATCAACTAAATAAAATGAAGAATGGGCGATCCCCAGACCCCGGAGACATCCCGAGACTTACTAACTTCATTAACAACTGTTATAGATTCATCAGGACACCCCAAGAATGGAAAATTGCCCACATAGTATCTACTTTCAAAAAGGAGAAAAGAAAGCACCCTGGTTGCTATAGAGGTCTCTTAGTGTGACGTAGCGTTGGTCGCCTGTACAGCAAAATTTTACAGAATAAAGTCAATAACAAAATGGCGGAAAGAATCAGCGAAAAACAGAGTGGCTTTGTGGCAGGTCGGTCGTGTTCGGATAATTCAGCAACTAGCAGAAAAACTAATATCAATTGGAGGAGAGATTCATTTAGTCTTCATTGACTTAGAGAGACCGTACGATTCTATACCACGTCAGAAACTTTGGGAGGCAATTAACGTACTGCATATTGATAAACGGATGCCGGCAACAATCCAAGAACTATATGAGAACAACACATCCACCATCAAAATGGGAAGGACTCTTTCTAAACCTATCCGTACCACCAGGGGACTGAGACAGAAGTGCAGTTTGTCCCCATTACTTTTCAACCTGTATGTCGAAGTTATCTTGAGCAAATAGAAGAGAAACTGTGAAGGTATGGGAATACGAATAGGCCGAGACCGACTATATACTTTAAACTTTGCAGATGACCAGGTGGTCAAGGCTTAGGACCCAATTATCTCGTCCTAATTATGACAGGTTAGTTTTAGCTTGTCTTACAAGCTCGATATTCGTAAAGAAATTTACGATTTAGTTGGACGAATGCCCAAGCATCATATAGGCATTTATAGAGAACAAAATATTTCTGTATCAACAATTTATCAGACTATAAAGGAATGCGGAGAAGGTATACAGTGCGTTAATTTGCTCAAAAGTGGTCGACCAAGAATTTTAAGCCGGGCGAGGGAACAAAAATTGATTAAAGCTGTTGGAGTTTCACAGCGAAAATTAGCTCGAAGATTTTGTGTTTCAAAGACTACTGTTTTCTGATCAAAACGCCGAAAGGAACCAAAATATACCGCGGCTCAGCTAGAACAAATTCCTAGATGTTGTCGTGTTTTCTTAGGCGCATCAATTTGTCAATAAACTGATTGTTGTGGATGACCAGAAATATTTGACTTTGTCCGATTCAAAGATGAAGGGAAACGATGGTTTCTATTGGAGATGAGAAAAATCGTTATTTTAAAATAACCGTTTCAACCGTTATTTTGAAATAACGGTTGCAAAATAACAGGTTTAGCGTTATTTCGTAATCTACAGTACTACACGATAACGCATCATGATTCCACATAGCACATGTGCAACTGCTGATCTTGCAGCACGCTAAAATTTAAATTCGGAAGGTTTTTTGTAACATAAATATTTCATTGCGTTTTTTTGCAGATAAATTATAAACTGGTTAATAGATTAAAATAAATTAAGTGATAAACTGTTCATTGTACTCAGATTCAATGCAATCATTATTACAGCAGCGTTTACTTTCCGCCATTTTGACTGATCCTACTGTTATTTTTCTTATATTTAATCTTAGTTAATCTTCGAAATGCGAGAAGATCTATGTGCTTAAATGCTATCTAATAAATATAACGGTTTTATTTTTAGTTTTTATAAGTAATTTTTTTATATAACAGTCGTAGCGCCACGCAGTTGAGTACGCCGCAACGGCGGTCGATGATATGTTCACAACAGTCCGAAAGCAACCGTGCTATACCTGTTATTTTCCCAGCGAGATAACAGTTGCACCCGTTATTGGATCCATAACGGTTATAAAATAACAGATAGTTAAATAACGACCCATTCCTAGCTTTTATACAACATAGAAAATACACCAGACAATGTCAAGCTCAAAGGTAAATCCAAATTCGAGAGCAAAATTTTAATGTGGTGCGCTATTCCTGAGGCCAGATTTATTTCGTAGTCGTACATTAGCCGTGTTCGAGAAGAAGCCCTAACTGCAGAAAGATGCCTCCCTAAACTGCTCCGGTTTTAAAATACACATCATGCCGATGATTAAATAATATTTTGGCGTGATCTAGCTTCATGTCATTATTATAATGTAACTAGAGACTGGTATAATACAGACAGCATAAACCTTGTTCCTAAATTGAACAATCCTCCCAACGTACATCAAACTCGGCCAATAAAAAACTTTTGCACGATATTGGCCAGAAAAGTATACGGCAATGGATGGAAAGCTGCAAATGAAGATTAACTAAAACGTTGCATTTTTTAAAAAATTCGAGATATCGACTCTGCTGCAGAGGATGATGAGAAAAATCAAAAGAAAACTGCGGACTATTGAAGATAATGGCTCACTGTAAATAATTTGAATATTAAGTAATTTTTATTATATTTACTGTTAATTGTTGTCAGCAACTAGTTTGAAAAGTAAAACCGTTTTGAATAAGTTATCGGTATTTAAAAATTTGGGACCATACGTTAATAGTGTATTCGCGTCAATAGTAAACATTTTAGCGTACTTCTTACCTATTAGCTGCTAGAATTTATCATATCGCATGTAATGTAATAAGAATAAGTTTTTTATTTAACGGTCGCATAGCTTTAGGTGTACGTAGCTACGTAAGCACATACCCAGCAAGAGATTGTTATGCACGTCACATTTCTTCGTCTAAAAGTATCAGGAAGACGTTTGAAGAATCGCTAAATCTATAGCAATTGAAAAGACGAGGAACGAAAGACTGGAAAACGTGTTTGAATGCTTTTTGTCTTAAGGTCGGTTGAGTCGAGTGTAGGAAACACAACCACAGAGTAAAATTCCAATTTCAAATTAGCTTTTTCTGAAGTTGGTTTTTGTGCAAGCAATTCGCCTTCTTTTTTATTGTTATGGTGTCAAAAATCGATGGATTTTGTACACCGATGCTGTGGGTGTACCTACTATTGAGCACAAAGACAAGTTAATTTTGAAAAAAACAAAATTTACCGATTTAAATTTTCCTCGATAACTGGATCACACCTAATGTGATTGCTTCTAAAGTTTTACAAGGTTCAACACAAAAATAAAAAGTATAAAATTAGTAGGCTATGCAATTAAACACCAATGAGAATTGAAAGCGAAACGATACTGTGAAACAAAATGATAAGCTGTCAAAGTACAATTAGTACTACAGACATTAGTTAATTAAAACCTTGACCTTGTGTGTATTCGTAGTTGGGTGATAAAATTGACAACGCCGGTCAAAGACCGTACTGAAAATAAAAGAAGATGTGCTTTCTGTCCAAAATCCAAACATAGAAAACCAGTAAACAGTGTGAATGTTATGAGAAGTCTGTTTTTGTAAAATTTTACTGCCTGGTTTTTGGGTTTTTGGGGGAAAAGTTGGTTGAAATTGTTTCAAGTTGAAAAAGAACGGTTTTTAGTTCCCTTTTTGTAAAATCTAATAATATTCTAATCTTTTTGTCTTATAATTTTATTATATAAAACTTTTTAAAATTTAAATAAATTATAAGTTTAACACTAGAACCGCCGCGCCCCGGTCAATTTGACCGTCTTTCAAAAAATTTTTTTTCAACAAAATTAAATTTTTTGATTAACCCGGAAATCAGGGAAATTTTTCCCTTTAAAAAAAAAAAAAAATTTTAAATATTTTTTTTTTTTAAATTAAGGGGTTTCAAATTTTATTAAACGGCGATTAAATTTTGAGGCACTTTAAAAAAATTTTTGAAAATTTTGTAAATTTTTTTTCTTGGTTTGAACTTTGAAAGAACTAAACATGGGGATAAAACCGCATGTAATATATAAAAATTAAAACATTTTATTAAAATATAAAAAAAAGGATAAAACCCATAAAGATCAAAAACGTTCCTTTTGTTGGTACGTTTGGGCCTGTTCTTCCCGCCCTCAAACAAAAATTTTTTTTCTCTCTCTTTTTTTTTTTAGGGTTTAATTTTTGCTTTTTAAAAAATTTTTTAAATTTTCAACCCCAAATTGGGAAAGGGGGAAAATGATCGGTAGTACTCGGGTATTCGCCCTGTTTATTAACGGGGCGGTATTTTGATAAAGTAAAGGTCCCCTCGGCTGCCCTTTTATATTCAGGGGGAAAATTTTTTCACCGGAAACCCCGAAATGATTTAAATCATTAGTGGACAGTAAAAACCCAAATTTGTTCTCGGGTTGTTCCCGGTAAAGGAACAAAATAGGGGATAAATCTGAAAGACTTTGGGGGAAATGTAAGGGTTTCCCAAAGTGTTTGGGAGGAAAGTCCTGTTCTTTTCAATCGGCAAAACCAACAAAAAAAGGGGTTTTCCCTTTCCCCTTTCCCGCATCTTGAAAATAAAAAGAAACCCAATGGAAAATAAATTTCGCGGCCCCTTTACTGCGGGCAAAAAAACCCTAACAAAATATATTCAGGGCAACCCCGGGAGTCAAAAGGCTTCAAAACAAAAAAAAGCAAAAATGTGAAGTTTCGGGGAGATTATTTATCTTTTGACACGATGCCGAGACACATAAAACAATGCACCGAGGCTGAAGCTAGAAAGACAACTAGACAGTCAAGACTGGAAATTATCTTTAGGAGATCTAGAATCCTTTATTGCCATTCTATAAGCACGTGGTGCTCAGGATTCCAGTCCTTTTAAAAATTTGATTCCTTGTGGTCTAAAAATGGGGAATATCGTTTTTTGTCAAACGATGTCTAGAAACAAATTTAAAAAACATGCGATATCTCCCGATTCGATCTCAAGTCTACAAAAGGGAAAAAAAAGATTGGAACATGACAAGTTTTTTTTAGTCTCTGAAATATGGCAAAAGTTTGCTTACAATTGCAAAATTTGTTATTGGGGGAAAAAATAATACACGAGCAACTTTTTCCCCAAAAACAAGATGTCGATTTTTAAAAAAAATGTCCAATAAACCGGATAAGTTTGGCATTAAATTTTGGCTTGCTATTTACAGACACTGAACTAAAATGTGTTGAATGCCTTCCCATATTTAGGAAAAGATGATTCGAAACCAATAGGACAACCACTTGGTGAATACATCGTTCTAAAATTATTAGAGCCTTACACAAAGAAAGGAAGAAATGTGACAACGGTAAATTTTTTTACTAGTTTGGAACTTGCAAAGAAATTAGCAAAACTAAACACCACAATTGTTGGAACTGTGAACAGGTCGAGAAAAGAAATTCCCCGTAATCCCAAAAAAAACAAAGGTTATATGAAACTGTTTTATTCACAAAAATAACGAAAATGTTCGCACTTTTTACAGTGTATCAACCAAAATAAACAAAAATGTTCTCCCCTTTTTAAGTACATATCAACATCCAACAGTTTCGATTGATGCTGATACCAAAAAAAAAGCCAGAAACAGTTTTTATATAACAGCACAAAATAAGGCGTTGACGCGATCAAATGGCCCAAAAAACAGCGTGAAGGCGGCACCCTCAAGAAGGGTGGCCAGTCCATGTTTTTAAATATTTTGGATCTTGCTGCAATCAATGGGTTTTCTGTTTACAAAGACATCACTGGCAAAAAAATAAAACGTCCGGGCTTCATTCTGCAATTGGGGAAAGAACTCGCCAAAATCCAATAACAACGAAAAAATTCAAAAGGGGACATAGAATCAAAATGCAACAAAAACCAGGCTGGATAAAAACATAACAATCCCCAAAATTTAAAGATATGCCCCGGTCTCCCTGAACCACCAAAACCCTATTTTTTACTCGTTGGGGAACATGGTTAGAGGATGCATTTTATTATTTTAAAATATTTTGAGAAAAAAAAGAAGGGATTTTAAAATTCGACCCAAAGGAAGCTGGGCTGTCAAGGTAACCCGGGAAATTTCGGATAGTCAATTTAAAAACAGATTTGGAAATTATTCAGAACAATTACGGGGACACGGAGGGATAAAAATACAAACTTCTTCGGTGTCGTTAGTGGATTTTGCCGAAACAACTTTGGAAAAACAATATTAAAAATAAAAAGACATTACCCATTTTGATTTCACGGAGGACTTTTAAAACGGTAATTTTTTGAGCACGTATCACATTTAATTTATTTGTGTAAATTTTTATGCGCCCGCCACTGGCTTTCAGGGCAGTTGGTTGTCATCATCACTAGAAAGACAGCATTCACATTGGAACATGCACCGGCAACGCATCTCCAATAAAATATATAAATTTACCTTCAATAAGAGTTGAGTCTTTGTTTTAGCTTTTTCCAAAAATGGAAAATCTTACAAAAACATAGTAGTGATGGGCTAAAAAGAACTATCGGTTGTTGTGTTCCAAAATCGAGGATATCGTTATATTTCCCTAAAAATGGTATTAAAAATACCTTTTACTGCGAACCCGCTTTTGACGAACAACACGAACATCGAGCAATTCATATGTATAATTGAACCGAATGATTTGTATTCTATATTTTGGATTTTCTGCACATTAAGGCAAAGCTTTTTTAGAAGAGGAAAAGATAGATTAACCTTATTTTTGCAAAATTTAACGGGAAGTGAAAAAAAAAAATTGCTAGTGATAGGCAAGAAAAATTCTCGATGTTTAAAACCCTCAAAAAAAATTCCTGTGAATTATAAATAAATAAAAAAGCATGGATGACTGGCGATTTGTTTATAGAAGAACTGAGACTGTGGGATGAAGAGTTATTAGTGTTATTACTATTACTGAAGAGAAAAATTATTCTATTGGTTGAATTAGTGTTTATGCCACAAAACACTAGCTTCGAACTTGGGAGCCTATGGACCGGGGAATAAAAGATTTTAAAAGCTACTATGGAAATCTTTTGTTTATAAATTCAATTAATTCAATCGATGAAGGTAAATCTATGCCTATAAGTTTACTAGATGCAACAAATTTTTGTCATAATTGTTTCAATACAGGCTAGTTTCTGTACATCTTTTGATGAGTTTGACTCTGATGACGAATTATCACTTTCACAATGGTTGAAGCAAAAATCATCTTTAACAACTATTGATTTATCTGTCGTTGATAATGTCGTAGATCAAATGGCCCGAAAATACAGCGTGAAGGCGGCACCCTCAAGAAGATGGCCAGTCCATGTTTTTTTATAATTTATTGGATCTTGCTGCAATCAATGCGTTTGCTGTTTACAAAGACATCACTGGCAAAAAATAAAACGTCGCGACTTCATTCTGCAATTGGCAGAAGAACTCGCGCAACAATCCAATAACAACGAAGAAGACTCTCAGAAGGGAGCATAGAATCAAAAATACAACAAGAACTTACAGGTCGGATCAAAGACAGATAAGCAATCTCGCAAAAGACGCACATGTCAAGAAAAGAAATGTGAAAATAAGACTTACGATAGATGTAAGAACTGCAACAAGAACGTACGTGGAAAATGTGGATTTAAAGTAACTTATTGCAAAAATTGTAACGATATTTAAAAAAGCAAAGTTAAGTTAGAAGTTATTTTTATATTTTGTGAATAAATATTACACTTTTATGTAAACAAATTATGTTAATGAATAAAAACAGTCGAAACAAAATTGTGTTTTAATCACCGGTCAATTTGACCGGGGCAGCGATTCAAGGTATGAGGAATTCTCGGCGGTTCTAGTGTTAAAATAGTTGCATCAAAATGCAGCTTCTTCAACGCTTTAATTGAAGAAAAAATACATAGAATATTTCAAAATGAATTCCTAAAGACGTAAGTACATATGTACTTACGTCATTACTTTAATCAAGTTTATTAGTAACACTTACCAGGCATCTCATCAGTTAAGGGCTAATCGCTGTGGTATCTACCATATTTTGTCAGTAAACAATTTGGCCGTGCAAAAATAATAGTGGGAGAAAAGTTCCTCAAAGATTAACACGTCTTTATTGAAAATTTCTTGAATTGTAACATTCGCGTTTTACACAAACCTGCATTGTAGAGAATCTATTAATCTAAGAAATAATGGAAATAATGCAACGTTATACTCACGACTTCATGACTCATGAAATCAAGTCATGAGTCATAAATGGCGAATGACTTCTATGTTAGCAATTAAATGATGATAAATTTGCGCGCACCAGGAAACTAACTTGTTATCAGAATTGTAACATTTACCAGTAATACAGATTTGAAGAGAAGGCTACCATTGTGTGTGTGAATAACGGGCGTCTTCAGAAATGAATCTATTCTGAATTCTAAGTATTATCTTCGGAACAAAAATGAATAGTTCAAATTCATATATTTTTTTCTTCAGTATAGTTCTTTTGTGCACGATGTACCATTTAAAAAACCTATCTATAAATGATCTGTTTGAATGACTAAATAAAGCTTAGATAAACATTCATTTGTCACTATTATTAAATGGAACGAAAAGCAAAATGATGAACAATGATCAATGATCATGCTAATTCATAGAAAAAAAAAAAAACTAAAAAATTAAAAGATGAATAATGAAATTGAATTCTAAAAAAAAGTATCTAACTTTAAAACAATATTAAGAGCAGGTTTTCGAATAACAAATACCTGGAAACAAGTTCTGCATAACATAAAATTATCCCTAAGTGTAGTTCCCCCAAGACAATGCGTCCCACACTGCTGTAGTTCCCATGGCAAGAGTTCAGGAATTGATAGGCCACCCATTCTATTCACCAGATCTGGCCCTCAGGAACTTTTTATTGTTTCCTAGGTTTAAAGTTTAGCTCGAAGGACGGAGATTTCGATCGAATGAGGAGGCTACTATTTGGACAGATTAAAGAGAAGGGGGCATCACTGGGAAATGTGCATAGATTTACAAGGAGACTATGAAGAAAGAAACAAAATAAATTACAGCCTTATATTACTGTCCCCCTATATCATTCACGGGTCTACATAGCTGATGCAGCGGAATAGGGGACTAGTAGTGACATCACTACGAGAGTACAGCATTCACGATTAGAGCAACGCAAACTGCGCTGAAAGCCAGTTGCTGACGCATAAAAGTTTACACAAAATAAACACGGCCGGGACAATTCGGTATAAGCGTCGGTATAACTGCGACTCGAAAGCTGATCTGTTGTGTATGCATCTACGCTGTCGTATACTATATCGTAGTTCTACGTTTGTTTTGAAAATGTTTCCTACGTCGCGAAAAGACCAAAGCTGGACACAATAAGAGAATTTATTGCAGAAATGCCTGATTTGAAGTGTGATGGCGCTAAAATTCAGTGTGTAAAATAGACTTAATGTGTTGGTCGAAAAGAGATCGTCTACGGCACGTAAATAGTGCAGGGCATGTTTAAAAAAAAAAATTCCACACGAGATTATGACAAATTTAAATTTAATTTATGTGTTACCTTTATTGCATGTAATTTACCATTTCATTTACTAAGGAAGAAAGCATACGTCTCGTTTTGGAATGAATATTCGGACTTTAAGTTACCAAGTGAGAGAACATTGCAGAGTTGTGCCGTCTGCTCGTGAGCATGTCGAGAAAAGAATTAAATCGGAGTTGCAAGATAAAAAACTGCGGTTATGTGTGGACGAAACAACAGATCGTAAAAAATATTCCGTGGTTAATGTAATGGTACGCACAATGGAACCACATCGACCGTCACCCTCAATTTTACTAGCTTCCAGACGAATACAACAATGCACTGCCGAAGTAATTTCAATGTTGGTGTTAAATGCATTGGAAAAGTTTGAACTTTCAACAAATCAACTGTTGATGTTTATGAGTGATGGTGCCGCAAACATGCTTGCTGTGGTCGATCTCTTAAAAAACATTGTGCTAACTTGTTGCATATTACATGTAAAATTCATACTCTCAGTCTCGTAGCAGATAGTATCAGAAAATGTTATCCCGAGGTAGACGCTCTAATAGCACATACAAAAGCTGTGTTTGTAAAATCCCCAAAACGCATTCGGGAATTTCATAGACTATGCCCCGGTATTCCTGAACCACCACAACCTATTCTTACTCGTTGGGGAACATGGTTAGAGGCTGCATTTTATTATCTTAAATATTTTGAGAATATCAAGAACGTGATTTTAGAATTCGACCCAAAGGGGGCTGCGGCTATCAAGGTAAGCCGCTTGAAATTTCAGGATAGTCAAGTTAAAACAGATTTGGAAATTATTCAGAACAATTACGTGGGACTAGCGGATGCGATAGAAAAACTACAAACTTCTTCGGTGTCGTTAGTGGCACTTTCCCGAAACAACTTTGGAAACATATCTAACGTTACAAATATTAAATAGACATTATCCACTTTGTGATTTCACGGAGGACTCTTAAAACGGTAAGTGTTTGTATCACATTTAATTTATTTTGTGTAAACTTTTATGCGTCCGCCACTGGCTTTCAGCGCAGTTGCGTTGCTCTAGTCATCACTACGAAAGTACAGCATTCACATTGGAACCTGCACCGGCAACGCATCTCCAATAAATATATAAATTTACCTTCAATAAGAGTTGAGTCTTTGTTTTAGCTTATTCCAAAAATGGAAAATCTTACAAAAAACATAGTAGTGATGGGCTATAAAACGAACTATCGGTTGTTGCGTTCCAAAATCGAGGATATCGTTATATTTGCCATAAAAATGGTATTAAGAAATACCTTTTACTGCGAACCCGCTTATGACGAACAACACGAACATCGAGCACATTCATATGTATAATTGAACCGAATGATTTGTATTCTATATTTTGGATGTGTCTGCACATTAAGGCAAACGCTTTTTTAAGAAGAGGAAAAGATAGATTAACCTTATTTCTGTGCAATAATTTAACGGGAAGTGAAAAAAGAAAATTGCTAGTGATAGGCAAGACAAAATTCTCGATGTTTCAAACACATCAAACAAATTCCTGTGAATTATAAATAAATAAAAAAGCATGGATGACTGGCGATTTGTTTATAGAAGAACTGAGACTGTGGGATGAAGAGTTATTAGTGTTATTACTATTACTGAAGAAGAGAAAAATTATTCTATTGGTTGACAACTGCAGATCCTCCACTGAAAGGTTTACGTAATATTAAATTAGTGTTTATGCCACAAAACACTAGCTTCGAACTTGGGAGCCTATGGACCGGGGAATAATACACGTATTTAAAAGCTACTATGGAAATCTTTTGTTTATAAATTTAATTAATTCAATCGATGAAGGTAAATCTATGCCTATAAGTTTACTAGATGCAACAAATTTTTGTCATAATTGTCAGTAATTGTTTCAAAACATATTGGTTTCTGTACATCTTTTGATGAGTTTGACTCTGATGACGAATTATCACTTTCATAATGGTTGAAGCAAAAATCATCTTTAACAACTATTGATTTATCTGTCGTTGATAATGTCGTAGAATTGCAGAATATCAATTTCAACGAATGTTCACGTAGATGATCAAGTTGCAATCGCCGAATTCTTAACTGACGATGACATAATTAACAGCGTACTCAATGCATATGATGCCAATCATGATTTTGGGGTAAAAAAAAAAAAAAACAGTTTGTAATGTTTGCAATATTATTATTTAATTACATATAACATGCAAGTGGGTATAATTTGAATATATATTTACTAATATTTGCTTGTTCCTCCTCTATGTTTTATTATTTCCTCAATCCTTTTTGGCATACTGCCAATGCAGCTTTTTACTGTTTTTTTTTTAATTTCGTCGCTATTATGCCATACATCTTCAATATGTTGTTGTAATTCGTCCTTTGTAGTTAAGTTTCGTGTACTTAAAATGTTCCTCAAGACATTCCACACATTTTCAATTATATTTCGAAGAGTTTAATTTTATTTGTGTGCGTCTATTTTCGCGGCCAACCACAGAGAAAAAAGGATAAATTTCGGAAGAGTTCTCACAAAGTAAAGTTGCACAAAAAGAAAGTATCACATCAAACTGTTCTGAAAATCGCGAAATTAATTGAAGAGAATATTCCTAGCACAAGTAGTGGCAGAACATACTGTGCTGGCAAACGCAAAACAACTGCAAGAGACGATCGTCGTATAGTAAAAGTGGTTACAGAACATTGTTTTTTATCCACTGAAGGTGTTCCTAAAATTCTTAGTGGAGAAGGTATACGAATATCAGCCCGCACAGTCCGTGGACGTCTTCATGAAGCAGGCTTGAAATACAGACGTCCGGCAAAGAAGCCAAGAGTAACATGTAGAATGAAAGTGACGCGATTTCAATGGGCCAAAGAATATAAAAAAATAGACAATTGAAGATTGGGAAAAGGTTGATTTACCATCTGTATTTTTGGTCAAATTCATCCTCATAGTTCGCTTAATAGTTCTCTACAGTTTTTACTTTTCCCTAGATTGTTCATAGCGACGAATCACAGCCAGAAGTGCTAACGGAGAGATGCCAATTAGTTCGTCGGCGTCCTTCAGGACGATATAAAGAAGCATGTACGACCAAACCTATTAAACACCCCCCATCTCTAATGGTTTGGTCGTGTATTACGACAGAAGGACTAGGATCGCTATATTTCGTTAACGGAACAATGGAACAAAAACAATATAAAAAGTTTTACTATTTAATGGTTTATATTGGTTCACTGGATCCGATTCAAGGACCATATACTTTCATGCAAGACGATGTACCGTATTATAAGGCAAAAAGTATAATGCGATATCTTGAATCTAAATATCAGCGTGTACTACCTTGACCAGGCAATTCACCAGACATAAATCCAATTGAAAATGTGTGTGGAATGTCTTGCAGAAAATACGTTGTTAGTTTTATCTTCGACACGATGACATTTAACGCAGTGTTTATTAGGCTGCGGTCTTGTGGTAAACAATTAACATACAACAGACAAAGAAACCATGCAGTAGTGTTAATAAAATATCCACGTGATAAGTTTACCCGAAAAATATCGAAGATAACGCTATAAAACCTCGAAAGACAACAATATTTGAAGATGACGCCGTAAATGATGGAAATCAAAAAAAAAAGTGCAAGTACACTGCTTGCAAATAAAATTCGAACACCCGGGGAGTTCCCATAAGTCCCATGTGATAAAATGACAGTTATGTATGTTGAAAGAAATCACACTTTACCAAAAATTTTAAGGTTATAGGCATATTTTATAGTTTATCTTTTGAACTTGGTTGACGATGAACGCTCAGGACGGCGAAGAACTGCACGAAACTCATCTACAAAAGAAGAATTACAACGACATAGTGAAGATGTACGGCATAATAGCCACGGAATAAAAAAAAATAAAAAGCTCCATTGGCAGTATGCCAAAAAGGATGGAGGAAATAATAAAACACATAAGAGGAACAAGCAAATATTAGTAAATGTATGTTGGAATTATACTTACTTGCATGCTATATGTAATTAAATAACAATATTGTCAACATTACCGACTTAAATTTCACCCCAAAATCATGAAATATATGCAGTATCTCTCAAAATTTGTACTCTTATGTAAATAAATATCGTTTGAATGATGTAATTATCACTAATTTTTTAATTTGACAAATGTATTTCATCCGTTTTGTTTATTGCGAACTCCGCATATAACGAACTGAATTTCTTGGTCTCTTGCGGTTCGTTATATCCGGACACTACTGTACTTGTTCCTGTGTTAGGATGGAACCTTTCAAACTATCCTCGTAGAATATATTCCCATTTTGTTCTGTACACTTTCTAGACCTCTGAACAACGAACGAGATCCAGATTTTGCAACGTTCCTCTAAGTAATGTTTTGGAGCCCTTATTTTTTGTTAACATTATAATAAAGTTGGAAAAGTGGGCCAATAACTTTGAACATCCTGTATATCTTTAAAAATGAATCATAATTTCGTCATTTCAATGATCACATCTAGAATTTGCAAATTACTAATCCCTACAGCAATCCTACCACTAATTATTAGCTCTAAGGCTAACAAATTTCGCATAGTTTCAAAATTCCTCTTAGTGACTTAACTTCTACCTTAGTCAATTGTTCGTCGAATTTAAACATATCTAATGCACAATTTATGTATATACATATATTTATAAACGAGAAATTCGCATGAGTGCTTAGTAAAAGCGGAGCATAACATTTCGGAACCTGACGTGTTCTATTTCTGTAACGATGTTTCCGGTACGCCTTGACAGGAAGTGGGCACATGTTTCGATGATGACGACGGTGACGGAGGCGCCCCCCCGCGACCAGTTCCCGTATTTACACAACGCGAGCACCCAAAGCTGAGAACACAAACACTGCGTTAGACAGAGAGCGATAACGCTTTTTAAAAACTAATAATACCATCGCGGGAAAGTATCAAGGTGTACGTATGTGTGGAGGTAGCTAAAAACGCGACAGATGCGCGTTCACCACCCTAATCTTTATCATTTCCAAGTTTCAAGCTCGGAACGGAGAAGGAAGAAGTGTTAAGAGGAGAGGTGCAAGTGACACTTAGCACGTGACCATCGTCGAAATCATTAGCTTCTCGATCGTATGCTTCTAGGGGGACGGAGGTGGAAAAAAATGCTGTCAAGTTCCCTTCGTTCTTGAGGGAGGAAAGTTATCACTGTTCTCCTCGTCGGATGTCTTGCGGGGTGATTGAACTCAACTGCACGCCGGAAAGATTGTCGTCCCCATTGGAGTTTATTTTTTGTCGAAACGATTTCAGGAATTTTGTTCTCTTTCGTCTAGCTAATTACAGAAGGTTTATGCTAGGGTCACTACAATTTTTCTGAATTACATATTACAGAAAAAATAAGTAAAGAATTGTTTTAGTTTTAATAAAGTCCATGGTTTGAGTCTAAAGGATCACAGGAAGTGCAGAGTGTCAGTAAATGGGGATAGATTCGTCAGCAAACGTTGAAAGTTTTGCGTTCCCCAAGGTTCTGTTCTTGGACCCATTCTTTTTCAGCAATGATTTTCTAAGTTGGGGACTTAAGCCACGTATGACGTACTAGTTGTACACTACATTTCTTTAAACAATAACATCATTAAGTAGACAAACTCAGCCAAAATCCTTGTTCTAACTACAGTCGAAGTTTTAAATTGAGATTCACATACTGGCAATGCTTGTAAAGACTTATTTTGCCTTGTATTTGGTAGTATTGCAATCCAAATGTCGCAAGAACTTTTTAATTTTCCTAATTTCTAGTCTAGAATGAATTATAGAATCTTGGGATGGGGTTGTGGTATCGCCACAAAGAGGATTCTTTTTCCCTTTACAAAAGATATGTATATTGGAAAAAATGGGAGTAATTATGAATATTATCTACTCCACCTAAATAAAGCCTTGAGAAGTTAAGATTATCAAATGGCGACAATTTTACCATAATTAGCTGAAACCAAAAGTTCTACAACAGTAGACACAAAGAAGGGGTTTTGGCAATTAAAATTGTATATCGAAAGTTGCAATTTAACAAGCCTCAGGAGTCCTTTTGAGAAATATTGAATTTTTGAGTTACCCCTTGGCGTTAAGCCAGATATTCCAGAAAAATCAGCACGGGATCATACATGGCCTACGATGAGTGATATCAATAGCCGATGATACTTTGGTATTTGGAAAAGGTGGTATTAGATCACAATCAAAATCTGGAGAAGCTACTGAAACTGCTGAAGCAAGCAAATCTGGAACTAAATCGTGACAAAGTTAGAATATGTCAATCGGAAGTAAAGTTTTATGGTCATATACTGACGAAGGAAGGTTGCAAACCAGATCCGTCAAAAATTGCAGCGATTCAGCACATGGATAAACCTCAAAATAAGGCTGAACTCCCAATATTTCTAGGTATGGTAACCTATTTGGGCAAGTACATACCAAATTTATCGGCGGCAGTTGCACCATTAAGAAAATGAACACATATGCAGAGTAATTTTATTTGGATGGAGGAGCAGGATGTTACGTTTTTCTTTTGGAGCACAGTGTATGCGCGTACCCTTCTTTCTGAGATTTCCAATCCAATAATCAAAACCAAATAACGGCAACGGAAAATACAGATAGGCTTCCAAAATATCAACGGGACGTGATTAATTCCAAATACTATAAAATAGGAAGCCTATCAGTACTCCAACAATTGAAAGACCTAATTACAAAAGCATCTGTCCTAAAAAATCATGATATTAAGAAATCTGTTGAAATTCAAATTGACATATCAGCTGAGTCGATAGGGTGTATCATTCTTCAAGTAGTGTACGCCACTAAAGTCTAAAAGAAATATTGCCAACTCGAGAAAGAAGCCTTAGCTGTGCTATCCGCATGTCAAAGACTTGACCAATATATTTGTGGTAGAAGCCACAAGCCATTGATATCGATTTTTCACATGCCAAGAGCAGCGGCACCAAAGAGAATGCAACGCACGATATTGAAATCACAAAGATAGGACATTCAACTGCTCTACAAGAAGGGCACAGAAATGTTTGTTGGAGACTTTCTATCGAGAACACTAAGGTGGGGAACGCGACCAAATGTGACGTAAGCATGTAGCAACTGTATGAACTCATACAACATAAATATTGGATAGAAGAATTACCAGCAAACCTTCAAGCATATTGGAAGCATAAAGAAAACGAACGTTCTACATCTAGTGACGTTATATTTGCGTAATTAAAATAATCTTTGGAACAACTTAACGGTTCTGTTGACGCACCTTCACAAATTTGTCTTAATGTGCCAAAATCAGAATCTTTCTAGAACACAAACGTTTTTCACGTCTTCTACCGCGCATAGCTGTGCGTGAACATGTTGCACTATTTGCAGAAATTCAACTAACGATGCCGAAGGATTTTGTAATTTTTCTATTGCCTCCACTAGTCCGAAGTAATTGTTCTGAATAGCTTCTAAATCCGTTTTAACCTGATTATCTTGAAATTTCGACTGGCTTTCCTTGATAGCCGCAGCTTCCTTTGGATCGAATTGTAAAACCGCGTTCTTAATATTCTCAAAATATTTATGATAATAAAACGCGGCCTATAAGCATGTTCCCCAACGTGTAAGAATAGGTTCTGGTGGCTCAGGCATACGGGGTCACAGTCTGTGAAATTTGCGAATACGTTTTGGGGATTTGACAAATACTGCTTTTGTATGCGCTATCTCAGGATAACATTTTCTAATACTATCTGCCACATGACTGAAAGCGTGAATTTTATACATAATATGTAACAATGTTTTTTAAGAGACCGGCCTACAGAAAGCATGTTTGCGGCACCATCACTCATAAACATCAACAGTTGATTTGTTAAAAGTCCAAACTTTTACAATGTATTTAACACCAACTTTGAAATTACTTCGGCAGTACATTGTTGTACTCGACTGGAAGCTAATAGAATTGAAGGTGACGATTGATCTGGTTCCATTGCACGTACCATTACATTAACCACAGAATGTTTTTTACGATCTGTTGCTTCGTCCACACATAACCACAGTTTTTTATGTTTCAATTCCGATTTAATTCTATTTTCAACATGTTCACGAGCAGATCGCACAATTCTTTTCTAACGATGCCCGACTTGGTAATTTGCAATCCGAATATTTATTCCAAAAGAAGACATATGCTTCCTTGCCTAGTAAATTAAACGGTAGATTACATGCAATAAAGTTAACACATAAATTAAATTTAAATTTGTTATAGTGTCGTGAGCAATTTTTTTTTGAAGAATGCTGTTTACTATTTAGATGGCGTAGACAATCCCTTTTGGACCAACACATTAAAGGGATATTACAAACTACACATTCAATTTTAACGCCATCATAATTTAGGTCACTGGGAACTGCAATCGGAAGTAGGGCCGGACAGAAATTTCCTTGAACCCTTTGATCGTCTTATGCTGGAGCTGGCTCTGTTCGCGCAGCTTGGAGTTGAGAGTAGAAGAGTTTTGGGCTCGGATGGGTCATGACTTTGGGTGACAAGTAGAGTTATACCTTGAGGAGTCAAGGATGGTCGTCTGGGGCCGTGGGCGTTGCGCAGCTGGAATTGAAGAAATCCGCTGGGCGACGAATCTTCGCTAGAGGAAGGGGACGATCCTGGGGGACGACGACCATCTGCAAAAGGGGTTCTCGCTGTCGCGGGCCCTTGCCCACGCCGAGCTGAGGATCTTCTCAAGATGCTCTCGAATCGACGGAATGCCCAGTTCTCGACGAATCTGTTCATTCCTTACGAACCAAGGGGCGTCGACGATGATGCGAAGAGTCCTGTTCTGAAGAGCTTCCAGGCTCTTGAGGAACGTCGGAGCCGCTGCGGACCAGGCCATAGCGCCGTAGGTCAGCAGCGGCCGAAGAGTCATCTTGTAGAGAAGCAACTTGCTGCCTAGGTGAAGGGGACTCCTTCGACCCAGGAGAAACGGGAAATTTAGGTCAGGCATTTCTGCTATAAATTCTGTTAATTTGTCCAACATTGGTCGCTTTCGCGAGGTAGGCAACATTTTTAAAGCAAACGTAGAACTACGAAATAATATTTACGGCAGCGTACATGTATACACAACAGATCTGGTTGAGACTCGCAGTTATACTGAGGGTTGTATCGAACCTCCGCCACTGCCCGTTGGCGCTAGTGAGTAACTTTATAAGAGCACAAAACTAAGATGTCAGCCAAGAGAATGCTGCTCCAAATTTAATATTACTCATATGAAAACAGCTACATAGATATTTCAAAAACTGAAGCATTGGGACTATACCTACCCGAGTATTTCTTTCCTGAATAGAGCGATATTTTGTATTTGCCTTGTTTGATTGCCTTTTTCGACATCACCTTCACAGTCTGACCAACGCATGTAAACCTTTCGTTGTCGGACAAACGAAGTGCTATTAGGAAAATTATCAAAATTGAAAGGTGTCCATCTCAATAATTTGATTGATTGCCTGCTTTGAACGTTAGCGATTACAGAATCAACGAACTGACAAATAAACGAATAGATGTTAACGAAAGAGGCAGATATGAAATAATTAGCTACTTCTTTAATCTTATTTATTTGATAAGTCGTTTTTATTTTCCAAAAGGGAATAAAGTGATACTGTTCAAGCGTGGAAAATTGTTCGAAATTTAAAATATTTCTATTCAGAACACCATCAGTTAGATAAGAAAGATACCTGTGGTCCTATACTCAATTTCTCAATTTAAGCAAGGCTGTACAAGTATGCGTCACTTAAAGATTGCTATAGACTTACATCGACTCTGAAAAAACGATAAAATTGGTGCCAATCTTCTTATCATAATCCCGACATCTAATATTTACCAAACAGCAACCTACTGGACGTAGAGACGGAGAAACCAAGCATATCTAATCTTTCGCGTTACGTAAGAAGTTAGGAACGTTGCGTTCGGAGCTGATTCGGAGTGTATAAAAAGCAAATAAACAAATATTCGCACGTGCTTTTCAATCGTTAGCAACTATTAAACCTGCGCAGGGTTTCTTTGAAAGGTGAACACCATAGTTTATTCATTCAAAAGATTACATTTTCGGATGCTAATTGACTTGAAAAATACCTTTCTATTATTTGGTATTGATTCACTTCTTTTTGAACATTTTCAAAACAATTATCACTGGACAACAGCCAAAATGTATCTAAAATAAAATCGACTAAACCTTACAATTTTTGGTGTCTAAAACCGAAAAAAAACTTATTTTTTTAATATTAGTTCAAGTTTTAGAGATACGCGATGTCGTATCCCTCTACATTCCTGTAACGAAATCCGCCTTGTACTGAACAGTCCCTGTATACAAAAAAATAAAACGCCGCTACCCGGAATATTTGGAATTGAATAAAAAATTCCGAATCTTCTCAATATTCTCAAAAAATCCCGTTTTTTATAAAAGCCTACAAAGGGGGAGGTTATAAGTCTTTTCGAATAGTTGACATTGTAAGATGTCTAAAAGTTTTAAACAACCCAGTCACTTCTGTTATGTTTGTGGTGGGTGATTTTTGCGTCTCGGCGGTCTATTACTCCATTGATAAAACAGGCATATCAGCTTTATTTCGGTTGAAAAATAGGGAATCACATTTTGCTGTAATACATGCGCTTCAAGTCTAAGGAACTGGTTAAATCATAAAAAACGATCTATGCGGTTTGCTGTCCCAATGGTCTGGAGAGGGCCTACAAATCATGTTAATGATTGCTATTTCTGCATGATACCTCGTGTTGGGCAAGGCACAGGTATATCAACATCAAAAGATCCCGATTTCACACCAAGCACGTCAAACCGTCAACCGCACAAAATAACTCAGTCAGAATTAAACGATCTCGTGAAAATCTAAAATTTCCCAAAAAATGGGCAATTATAGGATCAAGACTGCGGCAGTGGAACCTATTAGAAGACGATGTTTCTGTATGTTTTTCGTACTCGCTGTAAAGGCTTTAAATATAAACTACAAGCCAGAGGAATGGAGATTGTTTATAGACAGTTCAACATTCAGTTTAAAGGCAGTACCATTGCATATTGGAAATATTTCCCGTCATTCCTGGGTATCCCTTTCCCATGAAGAATCATCGAAAATTTGAAGTACCTATTGACAAGCATAAAATACGATGAACCAATGGCGGTCTGTGGCGATTTAAAATTTTTTTTTTGGGTTGCAGCTAGGCTTCCCTTTTTGCTGTTTTTTGGAAGGGGAAGTGGGCAAAGGCACTTCATTAAAAAAGAAAGACGGGCCTGTTACAATCATTAGAGCCGGGTAAAAAGAATTCCAAATATGCCTTTGGGTGACCCCAAAAGGGTTTTTTTCCCCACCACTATCAAATTGGGCCAAAAAAACTTTTACCTTTTGAAATCAGTCCCCCAAAGAAATTCCCAAGGCTAAGTGAAGAAAAAATTAAAGAAGGTATTTTTTTGGGGCCACGATTCAAAAAATATTCTGAAAGACGAAATTTTGACAGCACTCAAAGTTTTTAAATGTTTGGGAATATTTTCCCCTTCGTGGTCACTTATTTTTGGGAAAAAAAAAGCGGGCAATTACGTTACTCTTTTGAAAATATTTTTCATCGTATCAAAAATTTTTGCAATATGTCTCTAATGATCCATTTTTTACACTCACACTGGATTTTTTTCCGGGGAAACTGGGAGCTGTAAGTGATGACAGGCAACCTTCCATGGATATATCAACAAGGGAAAAAAAGGCCAGGAAAATTGGAATGCTTCCATGCTTGCCAACTACTGTTGGACTCTTGTTAGAAAAAGACGGCGCATTTAGTGACTCTAAAAGTGTAAAAGTATCTATTTTTTATTATTTTGTTAAAAATAAAATAAAAAAAAACTTGTTCTTGAAAACAGGGTGTAAGTTCAGTCAAATTTTTTCCCTGCAACTTATTTCGAAAATATTTTGCATCGTTTTTATAAATACCAGCATATTGCTTGGAATCATAGCAATAATTCGCATGTTGTCGGGAAAACTTTAATATTACCCGTTAAAAAAATATATAGTTATTTTTATTTCCTGAATATTTCAATTTTTGGACTTACTCCCTTCTTCCACTCAGCGCTTCAATTATAAACGATTAGAAGACACAATAGAAAAATTATAAAATACCGGATTGTCGTTAGTAGAATCAGTGGAAATCGAAGTTAATACATTGTCACACGGTATAAACGACCCCGGTCGCGTTATACAGTTAAAGTGTTTTAAAAAAAATTGATTATGGAGTAAGGGAAATCGTGGTGGGGGCATCTGCAGATTCATTAATAAATCTAAAGATTATTTTAATTATGCCTGTGTTACTTCCGTAGATGTTAAACGGTCTTCCTCGGAATATAAGAACATTTTTTCATCACAGCGAACAACTTCATCAAGATAAATGTGGAAACATACCTGATAGTGCAACTTTTTCAACAATCCTATCCACACTGTTAAGAAGATACCTTTATTTATTATATTATTATTTATTGTAACGGAATTAAATGCCAGAGATTTTTGAAGAAACTACTTTGTTTACTTTTTACGGTTATTACTAGAGTAACCTAAGCTTGCGGACTCGCATAGGCGTCGGTATTACGGGTTAATATAAAAATACGAAAAATTTAAATAAACTAAACCGGTAAAGCAGGCATTAGTGTCGACCTTGTTAAATATTTAAACCGCGCTGGGGAAATTTTGTTTTAGTACCGGTTGGCTGTTGCAGAATTAGTCGAACGGTCAAGGTTATGTCCGTGTCCTTTTTAAAAAATGCTGGTGTTTTTTGTGTGTTGTATATTATACCCAAATAATAATTGTGTATCGTTTCATATAGAACTAATATTTACATACCCAAGAAACAATGCTCGTAATGTTTTACTAATTACTAAATATGTTCATTTTTTTCCCCTTTAAAATATGACGGTAGTGCAGTTTTTTGCTTAATATGCAATGTTCTTTTTGGGTGCATTGGAAAAAGGGTTTCCAGAGGCATTCTGGTATTAAACATATGGGAAAAGCAAGAACTGAAATCCTTATACTATTCCCCCATTTATTAATTATGTTTACCTCTTGTAATCTTCCGTTGTCGTTGGTGAGAAAAGACTTTTAAAAAGTTTTGGCGACAATACGTTCCAAAAATACCCATTACCCTCACAAACACAATTACAGAATCATTTGCCGCGAATGAAAGAGATGCTAGAAAATGTGTGTAAACGTGATTTGTGTTCCAAAAAAATGGATTCCGTGAAAGAGACGCCGATATAAAAAAAAATTTTGGGGAAAGAATAGCTCGCTTTTATCTGGGAACACAGCATCTCGAAAATTTTTTGGGGTTTCAAACTGTTCAACAATGTACCCCGGAAAATATTCAAAAAGTGATAATGAACTTTGAAAAAATTTAAAAAATTTCCAAGATCAAATTTGATGATTGTCCCGATAGTGCAGCAACGATTTAAGTGTTGGGGGATCTTAAACATATATTTCCCAACTTAATACATATAAGGTGCATGCTTTTTTATTGGTGAAGTTGTTCGACAACTTGGAAACGTTGATCATGTTTTGGGTCCGGTGTTTGTTTTTAAAAAAATTTTGTCCAGGTATTCCAGAACCTCCTGAAAATTTTAACGCGATGGGGGTTGGCTAACAGCTTCCTATTTGATCCCTTTTAAAAATTCAATCGTTATAATGGATTTAATCGGGAAAGAAACCAAACAATTAAGAAAGTCAAAGAATTTTAAATTCCCAACTTTAAAATTTAAAACAATATGTACCAATTAACAGTATTACTAGACCTCAAAAATCAATGTACTGAATTGTCATTGCAGGAAACATTAGACATAGTGGAAGTGTAAAAATAAATTACACACATTAAATGATACCCAGGATTATGCGCTAGTAAAAATTTGGGAGATTTTTTAAAGGGAAAAATCCCGTTTTTAAATACTTTAGAGGCCGTTTATAATAATTAAGAATAGTGAACTTTTAAGTGATTTAAAAAAAACAGTTGTTGAATAATTAGCAAGTAAGTTTATTTATGAATTTTTCGTAATCATATATTAACACGTAATGCCGACGCCTATGCGAGTCTGTAAGTTTTGGTTACTCTACTAATAATGGCAATAAAAACATTTCAATGTGTGAAAATATTCGCTTGAATTATCAAACGTATTTATTGCGTCAGCTTTTATTCTTTACACTGAGGTATTGATTTCAAAATATCACTTCTGTCGGCTATGAGTCACACATACACTGTTTATGTATAATACGCGGCCCGTGCGATTGATCCGATTCTCTTGTGAAGACCGATTGTGCCCGGCTTAATACCAGGCCACCTGAAGATTTTTTCCAACAAAGCATTGCATTGAACACCCAACCGTTTCTATCAGCCCGACATAATCTAACATGAGCATCGTTTGGTCAATAACATTCACAGTCAGTCACAAAAGTGTTCGTACACCTACCTATAATGTTAAAGGGACATCAAATCTAAACATTCCATTATGATACAGTATTTTTCTTTCTTTTTAATCAAGTTGGAAAACACTAATTACAATATGAAAGCAATTATTATTTAGAACTATGACAAAATATAATAAATATTATAAAATGGAATATTAAGAAAGTCTGCATTTAATTCAGTGCCTTCCCATTGTTGGGAAATAAGTGTTAGGAATTCGGTAAATCCCCTTTACTGTTCGGCGTACTTGCGAAAAACAAGGATTCAATTCATTTGCAAAGATGGATCCTAAAGGAAAACACTTGTCCATTGATACGAGTGAACTAATATAAAACTACACAAAAAAAGAAATCATTGTCCCAAATAGCTAAAATTACTGGTAAATAGAGCTCTAGAATATAATAAAAAAATTAAAACTATGGGGAACAGCTGAGACTGCATCGCGAAGTGTGCGTACAAAAATTTAAATAAGCCCGGGAAGAACTGTAACATACACAGTGAAGATAAATGCACCGATGCTCCGAAAGTAGTCGCGCAGGACACTGCAAACAAGCTGCTTCCAGGAAACATAAGACCTTTTGAAAAGTAAATTTTAAAACTAAGAATTTCATTCAAAATACAGGTGTTTTAAAATCGACAAAATTCACGCAGACACACAAAACATTGAAGGAAGCATGTGGAAACAACGCTTTGGGTCAAACACGAACTTATGACTGGTTTAAACGTTTCATAAATGGCTGAGCATCATTTGATGATCATCATCAACTCTCTAACATCAGTTCGCTTGTACTTTTATTCAAATCGGATGGTAAATAAAACAGTTATGGTTTGCGACGTTTTTCAAAAAACGATTCAATTTTATATTCAAATTTAAATAAAATCACCGTATTCCATTTCAAGGCTCTAGAATCCCAAGTTTTCGATCATGGGACAAAAATGAATGCCCATTTACTGGAAAAAGTATTCAATGTTATCAAATCTTCTGCTAGCATTAGAAGAAGTTGAGTTGGAGGTTCACTAGTCGTCTGAAGAATTCCTCAAACAACTAGTGAACCATCAACACCGTCCTGAAGATGCCAGCCACAGTGGCAAAACGTCGATTTACACTATTTACGTACTGTTAGTACAAATTCAATTGTCATAGCATATCTTTAGTTTCTTAATGGAGAAATACACGTACAGTACCGTTCATGGAAGTTAGGGAAAGCTGACAAATTATATTAACTGTTTAGGAAAATTTTAAAATTATATAATATACATTTCTGTGAGGAATTATTAAAACTAACCTTTTCTGGAAGCCTTTTACCAATTTCCAGGTAGTATTTGTCTATTATAAGACCGTTATCATAAAATATATAATTATGTTGGAAATCCCCAATAATTACAGTGACAATAAAGCTTAGGGTTAGCTGATTCACTCGTGTTACCTGAAATATTTGCACATCCTTTATAAAGTATTATAACATTTGTAAACGCAGTAGTTCTGAAGAGATTGTTATTGTGAAAGTAACTGTGGTTATGCAAGTAAAAAATAAAATAATTTCGGTTTGACTGCTTAAAATGCCCCATGGAAAGCCTCTAGCTGTTTCAAAACGATCTGCTATTATTACCATGCATCAGGAAGAGTACGCAGAAAGACGGATTGCGGATAAATTAAAAATAAAAATCTACAGTACATGATACTATAGTTCGATTTAAGACAACCGGTGACGTGCAAGATTATAATCGGCCAGGACCGTCAAGAAAACGACTCCTGTGGAAGATTTACGAATAAAATAATTAGTAAGCGCACAGAAGACTAACAAGCATCAGAAATCGTTGCAGAATTCATTAATGAGCGAGATTCCAAAGTCACGGTGTGGGTACTGTGAAAACGTCGGCTTTAGAAAGAGGCTGGGCTGAGGTATAGGCGAGCATGGTCGAAAACTGGTTACTCCGAAGAGTGAAATAGTATTGAAAACGACTAAATGGGCACAAGCTCATAGAGATTGGACAGTGGACGATTTAAAAACGTTTGTGGACCGACGCAAATCCAAGTCGGGAGCGCCTTGAAATAGACGGAGAGTTTTCGTACGCAGATCAAGAGGGGAAAGAATGTTACGGGAGTGTATAGTTCCTACGGTGAAGCATGGAGGTGGACCTGCAATGGCTCAAAATGCTTTCCTTAATCGGAACAAGGGACTGCCTGCAAAATTGAGGGCATAATGAAAAAAAGAAGAATATCGGAAAATCCTCGAGGAAAAATGCTATACCGTCAGAGTCCGATTAATTGGTCGATTTGAATTTATGCAGGACAATGACCCCAAACATTAAATCTAAATTGTGCACAGATTACCTGCAGCAAGAAGAAAAATGAAGGAACCTCAAAATTATGGAATGGCCGCTACAGTCCCCCGATCTGAACCTGATAGAGTTGCTTTGGGAAGAATTAGACTGATGTGTTAGGAAAAAGTGGCTCAAAATCGAAGGAACATTTGTGGCCCATTCTGCAGGAGGTAGGGACAAGCTTGCCCAATGAAACATTCGCAAAATTAGTGAATCGGATGCCGAGAATAGTGGCAGCAGTCCTAAAGGGCAAAAGGTGGATTTTTCGATGAAAATCGGATTTAAATTATTTGTATTACATTAACTTTTTCTTTTTAATAAATTTGTGTTTGAAAATATGTAAAATCATGCAAGTAAGTGTCAAATACATGGCCATTTAATATTTCTCTTATTTTCTTTGACTTCCGTACATTTTTTTTGCTTGCCCGAACTTCCATGAACGGTAGTGTACATATGTGTCAATGAAATGGAAAATAAGCACGCTGATTTCGTTTGAGTTTATACTAACTTAAACATCACTTGCCATTTTTCAAAGTATATGCACAAAATTCGTTAGCGGTTAGTTGTCTCCTCTAAACCATTTTCTGAACAAGATGGATAATACCAGCGTCCAATGGAAAATTCATAATTAAACATTATGGTCCAGGAATGAACCAAGTCATCTGATTTCAGCCCTCTTGGCACCAAAGAACTTTATACAGCTTTACGATACTGAATAAGTACTTAAACCTTTTCAAAAATAAACGACTCAGTTGTAAAAACACTTGATACTTCTTGCACTGAGATGTAAATTTGATCAAAATACCGTTTCAGGTATTAATTATTCGACAATTTCAAAAAAAAAAAAATTAAACCCACACAACGCATCGGATACTATTGCTCACGAAAGCGTAAAATAGTCAGTCACTCAACACATGCCACCTACAATTACACGCTTCTACTACGGAATAAATTCAAAATAAAACAACAATCAACTGGTGGACAAAATGAATTGCTCCAGATGTCCGTCAAAGCGTATAATGAGAAGTATTTAGCGCCATCTAAATGGAATAATTGAAACCAATGCGGTCGCAATGCAGATCTCCGAATAAAGTAGAAAAAGTTCCTGCAGAAGTCAATACATGTATGTATAGTCTTCTGAACATTGTCCATTGTCCTTTTTGGCGATGATGGGGCTTTGGTACTGAGAAACGGCTCTATTTGGTTTCTATTTTAGGCCTGCTTGCATGCTAGCTCAAAGAGAGTAAGAATAAACAACGATAAAGTGGAAATACTAAAACATTGGCCTGACGCGCGTATGGGAGGTCAGAAAGAGGATGGCGAGAAGAATGAGAAATAAACGAAGAAGGCAAGAATGGTAATGCGTATGTTGTATTGTTGTTTCTTTCGATATACACTACCGCCCATAGAAGTTTGGTCAAGAGAAAAATCTTTATAATGCTTTGGTTTGAAGATATTTCCTTATCAAATTATGAAATAAATAGACGGAAAGTATTATGAACACGTTGTTTCCTTTTGTTGCCAATTCGGTCAAAAAGGAAAAGGAAACTTCCTTTTCACGGAATATTCAAAGATACAAGTCTTGTTTTTTAGGGAAAAAGATGACAAACATCTTTTAGAGTGGAGGCAGAAGGATCATGTCAGAATTAAAATTTTGCGACCTTTTTCCCATTGGTCAAATATATAAATAAATAAAAATCTTTTAACACCATTCGGTCGCACGATTGACAATGGCAATTAATGAATTTCTGAACAAATGCCGAATTAATCAAATAACGTATGGTGCGGAGTATGCCGATATTTTAGCGTTTGATAAACCTCGCAGGCAATTAGAAAGATAGACTGGATACGGGAATTTATAAAATTTCATGCGGAATCCGTGATAAAACTTATATTGGACAGACGGGACGGGCAATAGGCAACAGGGTTCAAAGAACACATGGCATATTACAGCTATGGGAGAATTGAATCGTCAAGTGAAGGACAACAAATAATTTGTGTGTCAAGTGGGATAAAATTAACATCACAATCCGATAATACGAAACAATTGCAGAATTTAGTGATGATCGTAGACTGTTTGGTGGAAGATTGGGGAACAAGAAATTGAAGCCGAGTCTACAAGGGTTTATTATGAATTAAATTGTAGGCAAATTTGATAAGATGTAGTTGACGTCTAATCTCAAATAAACTTTTGTAATAACGGTTGATGGGTAAGTACCTTCTGCCTAAAAGAAACAAACACATTAGAATCAGTCTCTGTAGATTTCCTAGAAATTTTATGGATGATTCCATATTAGGAATGTATTAAGGATTCGTATTCCAGTTTGGGCTTCTTTTAGACAAAACTAACAATTTTAGAAAAATAACAAGCTTGTTCATTCTATCAAAAAATTATGACCCACTCGTCTGCTTCTACACAGGACCATTATTTGCGTAAAATTTCCAAGAACATTTTATCACATTTGCAATTAAATTTCACCAATCGCTTGACGAATGTTTTAATAGCTGCTGGTGGTGTCTTTCTGGACATGGCGAGGACATTTGATACAGTGCGGCATGACGGAATCACCTGTAAAATGCTCTAAATTAGGTCTGGGTCCGTTTGAATTTGTCGTATTTGGACAATCGATCATTTAGGATCAGGATTGGAATGAGTACATTTTCCACACGACCGATTGGCCCCGGTGTGCTGCAAGGATCCATCTTAGGTCCGCAACTTTTTCTCAAATATACCTATGATGTACCAAAACATCCTGAGTTGTCGGTGTATGCCGACGATATGGCCATCTGTAGCTACAGTTAAAGCGAGGGACTGAGTGCTAAATTTAAACAAACTTACCATAATTAATTAATTGCAATAAAGTTTGATAAAAAAGTAACAAGTAACAAAACACGTTAAAATCAGAGAAAATAACGAGAACAAAAAAGGAACGTATGACAAATGCAGGATATAATAACAATAAACAACAAGAGTAATTTATGCTTTTGGAATTGAGATTTGACAGTTTGGCAATTGTTATGATCACTTTGCTTAGCAGCGAGCTCTTTAGATCAGTCTAACGTCATAAGAAACAATTTGGCGCTCTTTCCTGACTAACTTTGCCTAACAACAAAAACAGGTTACCAAAACCTTCATTGCTGCATAACGTCATAATTCTTAAGCTAAAACATAACGTATGTGGTATTATTAGATGTCTTTCGATTGCCTTTCCAGAAGGTAAAAATATAGAGGGTGTTCTACTTAAAATAAGAAAGTTGACGTCACTTTCGATGATACCGGAAATACAATTGAGCTGCCGATACGGCAAAAGTTACTTCACAAAAATTAGAAATCGACCTATTTTTTCTAATAATGCTAGCTTCTCTCGTTCAGAAGTTAGCATGGGAGTGGGATACTTTAGGGCCTTACTGTATAGTATTCCGCATGTCTTAGAACAGGGCTAGATCACATCATATTGTAGGGTGCGAAGTGTGCTGGTATTTTTAACTTTTTGAACGTTTATGAAGAATATTTTTGTTACGAGGAAAATTGAGGAATACCATTTATTAGGAAAATATACGCTGGCAAAAATTTTAGACACTCTTCATTACCATTATTAATTTCTTAACATCTTCCGCTTGACCAAACTTCCATGAGCGATAATGTACTCTCTTATAACTTATATACTAAAACGGAATCCGTCTTCGTACGCTTCATCCTTGTTGGAGCGGGAATTCCTAACTACCTGGTTCTTCAATTGAGAGAGGGTCGAGGCCTCAAGGAATGTTACCAGTTTTTCTATTTTTTCTCTCCTTCTCTTTCTTTGGTATCTTGACGCACACACGGACAGACACGCAAACAGGCACACTTACGCTGTTTGCACGCGCTCAGGGATACCTACCTACATAGAAAATGTATTTCTTTTACTTTAAAAGCGACTATATCAAGAAGTACCGAAAAAGAAACTCCCGGAAAGTTCAACACCCCACAATGAGGTGTTTTTTGCAAGCAGCGATCCTTCTTGGGACGACGCAGATTGCCACTGCGATTTTTTTGGCCGAAAACAACATTAAGTTATGCAGGTAAATGTGGAGGTAGAAACCGTATATTCGGCGACCAAAATAAAAATTTTTCAATGTAGAATCGTTCTAAAGATACACCAAGCAATATTTTGAAGTTTTCTAAAAACAAATAGTGTTTTTTTATTTTAACAATTTGTTTATAAATCCTGTGTAAACAAGTATCTAGTGTGTATATTATGTAAGCTGTTCTCAACCTTCCCACAGCAATTCAATTGAAAATATCTGGCGATTGTGCAGTGGAAGCCATGTCATATCTATTGGTAACGTTACAAGTCGAATATCTTATCCACTCGAATATATGTTGCCAACTCTTATGCTTAAGAGGTCTTTAGCGGGTTAAAGAAAAAAACTTTCCTAATTAACATAAGCCAAAACGAAATTAGGAGTTTCTCTTTCATAAATGCCATTGATCCAGTGCAAATCTCTCCAAAGAAGAATTGAAGAAACATTACCCCCAAACAAACCCAGAGCCTCTTCGGTATCTATTCGTGACCACAGCATTTTTAAATATTGTCCATTCACCGTATTGTTTTCAAATAAAAGTGAACATTTCAACATTCCCAATTTGAAAGTCTTAGGTTGGATATGTCAAATTAAATTTATCTATTGTTCTTAATGAAAATATTGCTTTATATAAAATTGTTATAGCGTTACGGGGTTGTGTTTTGGAATATTTAAAACCTTAAAATTTGTATATAAATAAACGAATCGCAACATGTTCCAACAGTTTCAGAATTCAGAATAATATTTATTAAATTACAACGTATTGTACGTAATAATTCTTAGATATATTCTCGTAAGAAAATATTCAACAGAAGATATAATACAAAAAAGAACATAATAATGACTTTCACTAGCCTGATTATTGTTAGTAATTACTAGAGCAACGCAAACTGTGCTGAAAGCCAGTGGCGGACGCATAAAAGTTTACACAAAATAAACACGGCCGGGACAATTCGATATAAGCGTCAGTATAACTGCGACTCGAAAGCCGATCTGTTGTGTATGCATCTACCCTGTCGTATACTATATCGTAGTTCTACGTTTGTTTTGAAAATGTTTCCTACGTCCCGAAAACGACCAAAGTTGGACACAATAAGAGAATTTATTGAAGAAATACCTGATTTAAAGTGTGATGGCGCTAAAATTCAATGTGTAGTGTGTAAAATAGATTTAATATGTTGGTCGAAGTTATTGTCTACGGCACGTAAATAGTGCAGGGCATGTTAAAAAAAAAATTCCACACGAGATTATGACAAATTTAAATTTAATTTGTGTTACCTTTATTGCACGTAAGACAAGAATCTATTAAGGGAGCTAAAAGGAATCATATATGGAGTATCAGGTGTGGATCCAAATAGTTAAGGTGAAAAGTGCCACAGCAACAAGCAGGAAATCGTAAACGAAGTAGATGTCACCTATGTTCATATTTACAAAACAAAGAAAGCGGGGTTTGTGATTCCTGTAAACGCTACATCTGCAAAAACCACAGCATAAAAAAAATAAAGTGTCAAAATTGCGAAAACAGGTAAGCTCAAAAAGGTACCTGTAGGTTTTCTTTTTTGCAACACAAATTGTTGCTTTTGTTACAGAAAATAAGACGTTTACCAATGGGGAACTTAAAAAATAAATAAAATTAAATGTTATATGGGCATTTCAGTGTTTTTTTCTTGTTCTTAAAAAATAGCATTTATTTGTCGATTGCATAACAGTTTTTTCAAGTTTGAATAAATATAAAATTTTTTTTTTTAGATAGAGGTTTTAAAACATCTACAGAACTTAAAACAAAGCATTCCTTGTGTTTATATCCCAATGCCAAAACAACAGAATCAAAATGGACCCTGCGATACCATAAAGTAGCGTTCGCATAGGCCAGCCCGAAATTAAAAAAGTTCGCACAATGCAATTAAATACGACCGTTCGCGCAGCGGTGTAAGGCAGAATTAATAATTGGTGTAAGGCAAAACTATATACACGTAAAATTATGGCATTACCACTAGTTAATCAAGTTTGTGTCTATGGTGTCTTCTATGCATACTTTTGAGGTTATGACATTCTCTTGATTAATTTTGAACTTTTCATTTTTTAATCCTGTAATAAAACAGCACCTATATTCGATATAAATGGATTCCGAAACTAGAATGGTCGCAGAAGCCCATCAAGAAGATTTAAAAATATATTTATTTAGGAATAATCCAGCTGCAAGTGACATGGGATTGTAAATCAGCAAAGCTCTCAAAGCCGAAGCTTCAGAAAACTCCAACAAGTGTTCCTGGTGATTTAAACATTTCATTCAACTACGTGACATTGTCTCCTGAATAGGCATTTATTGTAAAGTTGCACGCAGAACACAAAGATGCAAAGGCGGAACCAAAGATATATGAATGCGTAAGAAAAGTACTACATTTACCAAGTAAGACGAATGACACTAAAATGATTGTTTGGGAGGGCGTATACAACTTTATACAGTGTGTTTCACTTCGCAGATTGTCACCCCGGTATCTTTGTTATTAGTAGACCAATTGATTTCAAATTTTTATGAGGTATAGAATTCTTTCAAGGAAATTGTTGTATAATTCGAAAATTTAAACATCATTAACCTGCTACGATCAAAAATTAGATGCAAAAAATCGAAGAAACATAGTAGGCCTTGTTTAGTTGTAAAAGCGGTTATAAAAATCAATTTAGGAATATCTGAAAACCTTAAAATCAAATTTTGGTTAAAAATTTTTGTATCAATTGTTTTATGCGAAATTAAAATAAAATGATTCCATTTTTATTTTACACATTAGTACCGTGGTTTTGTCTAAAAGCTATTATTGAAGTTACTCAAACAGATCGTTGTTTAATACGATTACAAAGATTCACTTTTTTTAATCAATTTCGCTACAGTAACCAAAAATTAATGCTAAGATAGCTCATGGTATTGGTGGAATCGTTCCCGGCAAGAACAATGTAGCAGAGAGAATAGCGCTAACACATGAACATGTTTCCGCCTACCCGGCGTCATTAGCGTGGTTCTGAGCACAATTTTCTGTTGTTACAATTGCGTTCGCCTTTCGGTTTATGCTGCTAATCTCCAAAACAGCACTGAATATGTCTTTCGGCGACACCTATCGCCAAGAAACACAGTCACGCCGTCCCAGAAGGGTAGCAAGACAAACCGGAGTGTAGATGTCCACCAGGAGCTGCCCAGGAACCTAGCTAGCACCAGGCTAGGCCAGCTCCTGGTGCCTAGCTATATTAGCATTAATTTTTGATTATTGGTACTATACTCCATTCATTGTAAGACTGCAGCGATAAAATAGATAGGCGAAAAATTCCTGGCTTGTGATTGGCTAATAGACGAGGCAAATTCACATACACAAAAAAACATTTTAGTCGGTGGTATTCAGTAAATGAAATTAAGTTGGATAAAACGAAATATGCTTTTCATTATCGTTCGCTCTGTTTTTATAAGCGAATTGTCGCAAAATAGTTCTTTTTAGAGCTCTATTTGGGAACTTTAAACATTTAAGGTTCCCCGAAAAATGTTTTTGTTACAACAGTTTTGGTATGGCTGAAAAAAGAGGTATTTAACCCACCAGCAGGGCCATCAAAAATCCCCCAAAAAACATGTTAGCAGTAAACAAAGGTTTATGGCTTATAATTTGTATCTGGACCTTAAGAACAATTCTAAGTCGGCAGTTGTTAAACTGGCTGCAAAGCAGCTTGGGCTAGGTGAAAGAAAAATTGGGATATTGTAAAAAAATGGATATCACGGGACTTTTTATTTCCCCCCCAAAAAACGACTTCGTCATACAATTTTGATTCTTTGGATGAAACGAAAAAAGTCAATAATTAGAAGACACGTGCATTTTTTTTCCTGGAAGAACGAATTACAAACATACACAAAAATTTTGGGAGGTAAATATAATGTAAAATTTACCCCTTATATCCCTTTTACTAAATCTTATAGGTTGTTAATGCAGACGATACTTTGCCCACATTGAAAAGAACGACATGATGGAAGATCTTGAAGAAGTTGGGGGTTTAAGCGGATAAACGAAGTCGAAAAAATTGTTTTAATGGAACGGCAAGATATTGTATTAGGAAGGACGTCGATATTTAACCAACATCAGATGGAAAGAAAGATATTTTAAAGACGAAACTTGGGTCAACCCAAGGCCCTTACAAAACGAAAAATAGGGGGAAGATACCACAGTACTTACAGCAAGACGCATTTTGGAAGGGGTTACCAGGGACTGAGGAACCCCGCAGGAAAAGGGAAACGTTTAATTATATTGCATATTGGTAGCGATGATGGTTTCGTTGAAAATGGTCTCGTCTTTTTCGAATCGAAGAAAACAGGAAATTACCATGATGACATAAAAGCGAAGTGTTCACTGAGTGAATGAGAAATATACTCCCTTTTTTCTTGAACCAAACTATGTTTTTTGTCATGGACAATGCCCCTTACCGCTCAATGAACCGAAAAATTGCCTACCTCTGCCTGGAAGAAGCAAGAATTGATTGAATGGCTTCTTGCAAAAAAACTGGGGGACAATACTTTATTTTAAAGGTCGAGTTACTTGAACTTGCAAAAAAATAAAATTGTTGATAATCCTAAATATGTTATCGATCAAATGGTATTAGACAGTGGGCGTACAATTTTAAAAATTGCCTCCATATCACTTTTTTAACCCAAACCCCCCTTGAGCTTATAGGGGACAAAATGGGAAAAATCATGTCGCTGCTAATAACAAAAATTTTAAATTATCCCAGGTCAAAACGTTGCTAATTGAGGGGCTAAACATTGTGGATAGTATTTTAAAGGAGAAATTGTATCAAACATTTAAAAAGAAAGGTAAAATTTATCAACTGGATAATATCATTGAAAATATGATTGAAGAATTTATCATAACAGCAAATACATCATCATCATCATCGTCAGACCTGTCATCAGAATCTGAATAATCATTCGTATTTTATTTAAATTAATCACATTTGCATAATAAATTAAAAATTTTCTGTTCATCTTGTTCATACTATCCCTTTATATATTTATTTTATTTTACAAACAGTTATTGTATAAATAAAATGCTGAAACTAAACAAATCTTTTTTTTATTAATGTTAATTCAAATAAAGGGGGGTAAAACTATATAAATTTGTAATACGTGCAAAAAATTTATTCAATTAACGCCAAATGTAATCCCATTTATTTACTAATACAATTAAACAAGCTCCCAAATATTCCATCAAATCAAACAAAAGAAAGATGTATTTCCAGTACCCGATTAGATGTATTTATATTGAAATTGATTTCAAAGATGTATTCACTTGTTTTTTTTTTATCACGTCATAATATAACCATAACATATCGCACATAAAAAACGACGAACTATAATTTCATGCGATATTACACTTTGCTATTTACTACAAAATATTGATAACCAAACTTTTTTAAAGCTTACGACGCTGTCAATTAACAATTCGAATTCACCGCTGTTTTCCTATCCGGTATATTTCCTCGGTGTAATATGGACGCCGATCGTAGCGCTATCTACTGCACTCTTAACGCGAATGAAGTATGGGCATTCTTTCCACGTGTATTTTCACAACAGTACTTTAAAAAAAAACCTAGAATAATATTCAAATTAATTGAGCAATTATTTCTCTAATACAATATTAAATATTAGTTAGAATAAAATTGTCTCTTTACTTTTTATTATCGACTGTAATGCAAGTAAAGCTGTAATGTGAAACATACTGTATATTCATCTATATAAAGAGGAAGATCGATATTATCTGCAGTCTAATTTGTTTTGCATCAGTAAAGATGGAATCGTAGCGTTTCATAGGATAGAAGTACATGATATTAACCTTAAAAAAATTGCTGTGATGCTTTTCGTAAAAAGCATCCATACAAATTGGAAACAACTTTGAATAGGATATGTTTCGAAATATAACGCTTGCTCTGGAAATGATTTTGAGGTGTTATACAACACTATTAATGCATTATATAGTACTAATCTACACGTCGGAGCTCTGGGTGACTTTGTAGTAACCATGTATAGCTTGCAAATCTAATATTTAATAAAATTCTTCATACGATTTAGAATTTTTCCATTAAAACTTACTAAAGAAAGGAGGACGCACAAATTGCTACTTTAAGACATTTGAACTATTTAATATATATATATAGTATATAAATACACACTGTACTATTCAAGCGAGAAGAAAGGGTTGAGAGCAAAAGAAGGAATAGGAATTATTGTGAATGAGAGAGTATTAAATTATGAGGCAATAAACTCAAGAATAAGTATCCAACTACAAGTCACTATCAAGTTGAAACAAATCTATGCGCCAGTAGGGGGGGGCGAAGAGAATACTATAAACGAATTCTACGAAAAACTACAAGAGGTAATGGATGAAATAAGAGAAAACAATGAAATAATGATAATGGTGCGAGACCGAGGACCGAGTTTGCAAGGGGCAGATAGGTCCGAGAGGTCCTTTGTGTCCCTGTTTGCTTGAAACGATTTTCCGATTGCAGTTATTTGTTTTTCTTCTAGATGGTACGTAATTATCAAAAGAAAAAGCCAGAACCTAGTTTACAACCTCTGGATTTCTGCTTTTACAGTTCACTGAAAAACCAGCATGCCCGAGAATATGACACTTGAATGTCAAACCATCCATCACAAAGAATTGCACCGTATGATATAGTAGAAATATTCGGTAAAGCCTTTATAAGAAGCGCTACATTAGAAAAAGCGATTAACGGATTTCAAGCGACAGGAATTCTCCCATTTGATCCTGACATTTTTTCTGAAGATGACTACCATCTCAAATTACCGAACGACAAGAATCTAACTTCACTGATATCCCTGCTGTAGAAATTGATCTTTCAGTTATTCAATCTGATGTATCTCAAGCTCCCACAGCTTTGGAACCTTTAATAAATAGCAAACAGCTAAAACTTCACTTCCATCACCAGATATCAATATTATTACGCGTGATATTTACAACAACCCACAACCATCCTCAAGCCACCAAAATATCACAAGATCCACTTCAAATAAAAACATGCAAAATATCCTGGCACACAGCCTATTTCACAAGGATCTCAAAAGATGATCAAACGCTAATCTAAGATCCAGCATGCGGAAGAATTGACTAATTCACTATTTAAAAATCTAAGACAGGCGGAAAAAGAAGAAAAACAGAAAATTGTCAGTCACATCCATCAAAAACAAATCCAAAAATATTTCTTTAATTAAAAATAATGATAAAGGAACCAAACAGATCAAAGAGAAGAACAAAAAGAATACAAAAAATAAAGGAGTTGCAATTGAGTTACCAATTCAAGACACCAGTTCCGATTTTGATTCAAATTCTGAATATATTTATTGTGCTGAACGTTTTTCTCAATCAAAATCGAACGAAGGATGGATTCAGTGTGGCGTATGTAAGAACTGGGCACACGATGCCTGCGCTGGAGCAGAAGGTCTGCACATGGTCCTTTGTGCCCCAAACACGAGGCACAGAGGACCATTTATATACAGGCTGATTTTAATTTACAAAAGGAGAACATGTAAAGATAATACCCAAATCTTAAAACATTCAATAACCCTTTGAGCTGTAGGTAGGAAATTTAAAAACCCCTTTTTTTCATGGTTATTGTTTTATTAATTTGAGGACCTTAAGCGGTCCTCTGTGCCCTTCTCTCCCCTACTGAAGATAGTTTGAGGGTAACATGGAAATCGATAAAATCGAAAATTTCGAAAAGTATCAAAAACGTTTTTTTTTGCATAAAGTAGGCTGTGAAAACATCTTATAAGATGGTATTGCCGCCATATAAGATTAATTTTATAAGAATGACTAGAAATAAACATTACACCATGTAAAATATTAAAAATAACACTCTTCAAACTATTTCAATTACAAACATTGATACGCCACTGGTTCAGAAGGCTCAATTAAATTAAATTTTCACGACAACACCGCGCAGGTAACTACCAGAATACTTCAAGACTCATTATCCGGTCTTTACACTTTCGCCGAAAATACCAGGCATTTTTTAAAAATGACTTAATTCTGTTGAATTTCCCCGAATTGTCAACAACGGCTAAAATTTTTAAGCGAACTCACGTCTAACAATACCAGTCCGAGCCGCCTCGATTTACATACATACGACACCACATCGAGACGCCCGAGCGGTGAAATAACAAAAGATAAACGAAAACAAAGGAAAAACTAACCTCCTTCATCAGCCAACTTGGAGACGACACTCATGATGTGCGGCAGGTAGGTCGTCATCGTGTCCGGTGGCGCCGTCCGAAACAGATCCATCAAGATCCTCCATACCATCAGCCTGTAACAACGATAAATTACGAATTAGCACATTTATGAGGAATTAGACGCGATTACTGCGACCAACGAACGATTTACAGCGATTGTACGAATCACACACTAACCATGGTCGAAATCGATCAGATTGGATATTTTTCCGGCGTTACGACGTTAGCAAAACGTCCTTTTCGTGGGCGCAGGGGTTGAAACACGTGGTAGCGTACGCGAGGACGCGACACAAATTGGCGGGAACGTGGAGAATCGGAGAGGCGAGAATGGGAGTTGCGCAGGCGCGCCGGCTCGGGAATTTCATGACAGGCGCCGTGTGAAGGTGTTGGCGGGAAGTATGAGATCGCATTGCACGTGGACCGCCGATAATTGTAGTGGAGATGAATGTTTAGAGGTGCGGGCGTGGTGATGTCGAGTTTGGGGGGTGGATTTTAGTGGGGATTTGGTTAGAAAATCATGGTAAAATCGCTTTTATGCGCATAAAATGAATAAAAAAAAAAGAAAGGCTTGTTAGTGAAGGGAAAAGTTAAATTTATCAATTAATATGGCGGCCATGATTATTGTTCACTTCATAAAATGTTAGTAAACTTTTACTTTAAGTATTTAGTTGCTGTGATAGATTTTATTTTAAAATTTTCTAGGAAAATCATTTTTATGATATAAATGAAATTCCTGCCTCCTTTGAAACAAAATCGTATAGCCAGTTATATGTAAAATTACACTTCCGGTTTAGCAGGAGTACATGCGATTTTAAAACGTTTCTTCTTCCTAAAAATATCGATTTTTATTCGGACTAAAAATTACTTAAAAATTAAATTTTTAATACAAATATCAATTTTCAAAGAGAGATATTATTTCTTTTAATTTTAATAATTTCTAGTGGATAAATAATTTATAAATGTTACGATTTGCTGGAAACATTCTAAAACACGTGCTTATTTTGGTGCGAAATACATTTTTTAAAATAAAATAAAAGGTTAATAAATAATCAATTACTGGTTAAAATTACACGGATGTGATTTTAGATTTGTTGAAAATACAGTCGACACTGTTTATAGTGGAACTCTATATAGTGAAAAACTCTTTATAGTGCAATTTTTTCAAGCCCTAGAATATTTTAATGAAATTTCATGTAAAAAGCCCTGCATATAGTGAATCTGTAAAATAGTAACACTCTATATAAAAAATATTTATCCCGGGGAAAATCCATTTTATACGCTAAATCAGGTACAATAGATTTCTGTGAGAATTCCGGGAAAACCCATTTTTATTTTGTAGTCAGGTAAATTTCATATGTAATTCCAAACAGGTTCAGTTTGTTTTTTTTTAAGCTCATTAAGATGTCCAAACGAGTGTGTTTAAGTTTAGCTGGGGAAAAATTTAAATTTTGGAGGAAGTTGATAAAGGCTGGAAAAAAAATTTTGTTTGCAAAATTCGGTTTTCTCCCAAATTGGGCTCTCTGATAATAAAAAATCGCGAAATTCATCAAGAAAACGAATGTTCCAAGCAGTCCAAAAACGAGTACGGGTTTTTTACGAGAAGTAAATGAAGCAGTTTTGATGGTTTCCGTGGCCCCCCAAACAAAATACCAATATCGGGAAATTTAATAAAGCAAAAGGCTCTACAATTTGCTAAAGAATTTAACCGCGTTAATTTCACGCTAGTGAAGAAGGGTGGTTGAGTGCCTGGAAGACTCGCAATGCAATTGTTCTCAAGACGGTGTCCGGCGAGTGCAGAAGCGTTAGTCAGGAGGACTGTGACATTTGGACTGAAACTGTTTTAAAAAGTGTAGTGAAAAAGTACGAGCCAAAAAACGTTTTCAATTGTGATGAAACCGGTTTGTTTTTTAAATGTTTGCCAAACAAAACTTTTGCTTTTAAAAGTGATAAATGTTTTGGTGTTAAAACAAGTAAAGAAAGGGTGACACTGATGGTTGGAGCAAACGTGGATGGCTCAGAAAAACTGAAATTACTGCTGGTAGGTAAAAGCAAAAATCCCCGTTCTTTAAAAGGAGTTAAATCTCTGGAGTTAGATTACGCCAGTAATAACAAGGCATGGATCCTTTATGAGATTTTCGAAAGATGGATCAAAGAACTGGACACGAAAATGAAAAGCCAAAAGCGAAAGATTTGCGATGTTTATAGACAATTGTCCCACACATCCAGTTACTGTTAGTAAAAAATTAACGAATATTGAATTTGATCTTTCCACCAAACACGACCTCCAAATTGCAACCTATGGACAAGGGTATTATAAAAAACACAAACATGTTACCGCAACAGGGTGTCCACGAAATTGTTTACGCGATTGATAACACTCTTCCAATTCCAAAAATTGATTACCCTTAAAGAGTGTATAACGCCGAAGTCGCTAAAGTATGGAGTAAAAATTTTTTCTCAGAAAACAATCAAAAACTGCTTTTCTAAAGCAAAGTTTTACTGAAAAATTGACGGATGGGAAAGACAATGGATCTCGCCACCTTAAGAAAACAATGGGGTATTCTACAAAAAACTGCTACCGTCGACGCAGATTTTTACTTGAAGATTTCTTAGAAATCGACAATGACGTTGGCGACAGATCTCCCAACTGACCAAGACATAATTGACGATATAAAAAGTATGAAGATCATGAAGAAGAAACTGAAACCGGGGAATGTCCTGCTAAATTTAGTTAAAATGAAATAAGAAATGCGAGAAATTTGACATTGTGCGAACTACTCTCAGGGGCCAGGAAAGTGTACCTGATCAAATCTTTATGCATTTGAATAAATGCGAGAATTTTGTTGAGCAACAATTATTTTTCAAAAGTAATGTTCAAAAGAAAATAACTGATTATTTTTCCTAGTACATAATATGTATGTACATACATATAAACGGATACTCTAAAACTGTGGCACTGGAACACTGAAACAGTTCACTAAAACCCTTACCACAACACTTAATTCGTACTGGACGCACGTTTCGATAGCCAAGCTATCATCATCAGCAGCAAGACTGTAGTACTGGGTTTGATACCGTTAGTCTAAATCTTAAATTGTCGCTAATGACAGCCTTACATTCTAACATGGTCTTTTGGTATCTGTAATCATTTTAGACAAAGGATTTTTGATAATTTTGAATAAGAACTTTGTGACAAAGTGGTGTTGACTCGACTAAAATAATCTTCTTTGTCTAGGATGACTACAGTGTTACCCTTGTCGGTTTTTAAATAAAAACAATTTTTGTTTTTAGTCTTCTAGCAATGATTTGATTTTTTCGTCAATGTAAAGTGCATTCCTTTGCATATTTCCAAAAAATTTGACTTTTGCAAGGGTACGAATAAAATTTTTTGTGTTATCATCAAAATTACTGACCCGGTTTTCTATGCCAACTAAAACCAACCGGAGGCTTTTTAAAATTTCAGGTTGTATTTCAAACCTTTGTTTAATAAGTCGACTCTTCTTTGCTAAAAGACTCATGTGACTCGTTTCTAACTAATGCAGTTGGGTTAATTATCTCGGAAAGTTTCGGTTTGTTAGTGGTGACAAATTTTGGGAAAAATTTTTTCTTAAAATTTTTCTTTATCTGAAACTTTCTTAGCAATAACGTCTTCAATCCTGTTGAGATAATTAATCCATTCAAAATATTCTAAAATATAAAGGTTGTTACAAAGTTGTAAATGTAAACTATATGCTTCTAACTCTAGTTGACTAATTTTGCTTGCTGCTGATGATGATAGCTTGGCTATCGAAACGTGCGTCCAGTACGAATTAAGTGTTGTGGTAAGGGTTTTAGTGAACTGTTTCAGTACATACATATGTTAGTTGGCAATTTCTCAAGACTACACAAATTTTAAATCTACATATGTATGTATTAACAGATTTTGTATTATGTATTCTTTTTATTTCGTATGTAGTATTTAGCCCTGTACATACAAAATAATGTGTACAGTATGTACATCTATGTATTTAAACTTTCAAATGTTTAATAAAATCTTTTCTTTAAATTTAATTTTGTGATTTTTTTTCTATATAGTGAAAAACTCTTTTTAGTGAAATTTCGGTCAACATTTTGGTCTTTCACTATATACAGTGTTGACTGTATTTTAAAATACTCATCTCCTATAAAATAACCACCTTATTGAAAATTAATGATAATATTCTGAATAATTTTTAGTTACAATTTTAATCAATATTTTTTACAAATCTCCCCTGACTTGTAAAAAATACTCTCTCTTATGAACATTTTAAAATTTCATCTACGACTGCCAAAACACATGCAGTATGTCGTATATAAATACGACTGGCTTAAAATTTAATTTCAAATAATGTATTTTCCACCTTAGTAACAATTTTCCGAAATATTAATAACGTGGTGTCTAATATGTACTTTCCTAATACGATTCAAATAGTGAGGAAAAAGGTGTTAATAACGGGCCTTAATCTCACAAAAACTCTTTGATAGTAATTCGCTACCGATTTCGACCAAAATTTAACTCGTTTTCGGGGAAAAGTTAATATATTGGAGATAAAATTTGTCAAATTTGATAAAACATTAAAACTTATAATTTGTAAAATATATTTTGCTAAGACTAAGGAGATTACATATTGTAAAATTAATATTAAACATAAAATTGAATAATGAAATATATTTTACAAAAGTATTAAAGTTTATATCAAATTTGCCGAATTTTATCTGCAGAATATTAACTCTTGCTTGAAGATGAGATAAATTTTGCTCGAAACCGGTAGCGATTAAACGTGAGATTAAGACCATTATTATCACCTTTTTCCTCAAGAGGATATGTTGTACTGTTTTGAACAAGGTACTATACATTTGAAGAATTCTAGGTAAGTAAAAGCTTTATTTTAATAAAATGAAACTATTGATTTATGAACAATTCAACCTAAAGGCGATTGATTTAAGAAAACTATTTACCATCCTTAAGAAAATATTGTTTTGTGTTATAATGGCCATTTACTTATATTGGTCAGTGTCAGTGCAAGATTTTCTTGAATCAAGTTAATAAATGTCTTAAACAAAGAAATACAATCATTTCATTACAAGTATATACTTTTCTTAAGTGAAGAAAAAAGCCCTAAGAAAATATTTCTTATGATTTAAAACAGTAATGGTATCGTGAATAATTGAGGCAGACAGTCTCGATACAAGTAAACGATTCTCTACGTGTATTATATATATAATCCATAGCGACTCTGTGTGAGATGAAGTTATGAAAGATAGAAATGAAAAAGGGGTTCAGATCTCACAAAATTCTGTATTAAAAAATTAGGCGACCGGTTTGGTGTCTAAGAACACATCCTCAGGCCAGAATTAAATATAACAGTAGCGGATTGTGTTAAAGTTAAAAAGTTATAAGTATTAATTTTAGCTTCGACACAATCTGCTATTGTTATCTTTGATACTAGCGTGAGAATGTTCTTAAATATGAAACCGGTCGCTTAATTTTTTAATACAGAATTTTGTGAAATCTGGACCCCTTTTTCATTTCTACCTTCCGCAGCTCCTATTATGTAAAAATACAATAACTGTTTTAAATCAAAAGAAATATTTTCTTAGCGATTCCTTCTCCGCTTTAAAGAAGTATATACATATTTGTAATGAAATAATTGCATTTCTTTGTTTAAGACATTTATTAACTTGATTCAAAAAAATCTACTTATTTACACACATACATATTTTAAAATAACAGTTTCAACCGTTATCGTTATTTTGAAGTAATGGCTGCAAAATAACATGTTTAGGGTTATTTCGCAGTTTACAGTTCTACACGATAACGCATCATGATTCCACATAGCACATATGCAACTGCTGATCTTGCAGCACGCTAAAATTTAAATTCAGAAGTTTTTTGTAATATAAATATTTTATTGCGTTTTTTTGCAGATAAATTATAAACTGGTTAATAGATTAAAATAAATTAAGTGATAAACAGATTCAATGCAATCATTATTAGAGCAGCGTTTAATTTCCACCATTTTGACCAATTCTACCGGTAATTTTCTTATATTTAATCTTAGTTAATCTTCGAAATGCGAGAAGATCTATGTGCTTAAATGCTATATAATAAATATAACGGTTTTATTTTTAGTTTTTATAAGTAAATTTTTTTTATAACATCGGTCTTTTATTTTACATTTGATAATTCCAATACATACAATTATTTAGAAAATATGTCCATAATAAACGTCCGACTCGTGTCGACTACCGCGTAATAACGTTCAAGATATTATGGGTACGTGATCTGATGTTATTTTTCTGGGGAGTTGTAACTATTATCTGTAATAAACAGCGGCTTCGACAGAATGTAGCGCCCCCAGTTGAGTACGCAACGGCGGTCGATGATATGTTCACAACAGTCCGAAAGCAACCGCCATACCTGTTATTTTCCCAGCGAGATAACAGTCGAAACCGTTTTTGGGATGCCGGTTTAAAATAACAGATAATTAAATAATGACCCATGCCGACCGAACGCCATAGTTGAATGCGCCCCGCAACACAATGCGGTTTTTTATCTAAATGTAGAGAGTCATAAAAAAGAAGGATTATTCAAACTAATGATTCATTGAATTAGAGTTTTTATTAGATTCAAAAAGGCATTGTTAACTTTTATTTAGTTATTTATTTGAATGAAAAATTACTTTTCCCTTTGAACTGGGAAAGTAATTTATTGGTGTTAATTTTTTTTTTTTGAGTGCAACGGATTAACTATAAAGCAAATGCCCATATAAATATTGGGGAGATCGAATCGTCGATTTACACGGTATATGCTTGCTTGCAAAGATACATATTTGCTTCATTGATTTGAAGAAAGCCTTTGACCGGTAAAAGAAAAGAGGTCGAATAGTTTAGAGCGATGAGGGATAGAGAAAGGCACGATCGAAATCAACAAAAACAACAAAAATAAGGCAAGAACACAAAATGATGCAAGGGAAGATGTAGAAGCATGAATGTAGGGAACTGGAGAATGGAGCCAGTGAATTCCAGGAATAACATTTGGAGATGATATAGTATTTAAAGCTGAAAAGAAGAAATTACTGCAGAGAAATATAAAATATACCCAAAAAAAGAGGAATCATGGAGATAAAAATGAAAACGAAACAATGATAATAGCAGATAGAGAAAGGGGAAAACTATATCAATATTGGGGGAAAATACTGAAACAAGTAACCAAAAAAGTTTTTTAAACCCGGGGAAAGTTATAGATGGGAAAAGGGAAATGTAAACGAGGAGATGAAAGAATAGGGAAAAGCGGAAAATTATTAACACATTAAGGGAGACTTTTTTCGGGAGGAAGGAAATACCAAAGGAAATAATTGTGAGGCCATCCCTCATCTATGGCAGCGAACCGTGGTTGATAACGAATAAGAATAAAAGCAAAATCGGAGCTATGGACATGAGGTTTCTGAGAAGAATCGAAAATAAAACCAGAAGAGACAGAATAAGAAATACAACAATTAGAAGCCCATTAAACATAGCCCCAATAGAAACAGTTATCGAAGAAAGACAACTGAGCTGGTTAGGGCACATACATAGAATGGGAGACGAGAGGATAACAAAGAGAATCTTTGAGGTAAGAGTGCAAGGAAAAAATAAAGAGGCGCCCAAAGAAAAATGGGAGGAACAAGTCCGTAAGTAGCAGAAAAAGGGGAATAAGTTGGAGCGAAATTAAAAGAACAGCACAAGATAGAAATCTATGGAAAAGAAGAACAAAGGAGGTACCAAGAAGAGAAGACAGGGACTGCACCTAGACCCTAATATACGATAACAATATATAGAACAAATGGTAAACAAATGTAACTATAACGCATTAAATTTTTGTAAATATTTTTTTGTAGGGTTTTCCGAAATTTTTTTTAAAAATTTCTGGTACCAAAAGGAAAAAATAAGATTAAATAAAAATAAAATAAAAATAAATATGCATTGCTTGTGATTTAAAAAAGGCTAAAGTAGAGATTATCTATAGAATAATGTTCAAACAAAAGTGAACTTTAATGTAGAAGTACACATGAAAAAAGTGCTTAGAAACAATAACCAAAACAATATGCTAATAAATAGCTCCTGGTACTGATGGAATCACTACAAGTAAAAACAATATGAGAAGAGAAAAGTATTAAAGCTTCTGGCTCCTTGCTATATTGTTCTTACATCTCTCACTTTATGCCACTAATCTTTAAAAACAGCAACTGAAATATTTCTTGGCGCCACCTAGTGCCAGTAGTTGTAGTCATGCCGTCCTAGGTAGTAGCGACACAATACCATACTTACCCATACAATGATATAACGTTTAACGTACAACGTTTCATAAACATTTTATATTAATACATATATAAATATGTTATATTAACAAATAAAATTGAATATTAACTAATTAATTATTAAACTACATAAAAATAATCCCCATTTAATTACATCATTAAAGAAATAATTTAATTATACTGTAAGATATAAAAAAAGAACTTCTTCATTAGTTCATTTACTTGCTTATAATTTTGCTTGGATTTTCTAACCCTCAGAAAATATTTATTTAATCCAAACAATTATTTTCTTGAAATAAAAATATTTTCTTGAATGGATACTGATTTTTGCAAGAAAATTTTCATGAAGCAAGCGTGTAAGAATACATCTATGTATGTAGAATAGGATAACAAAAATTATTCTTAAGAAAAATCAGAAAATTCTGAAATACATCTTAGATTATAAAACTCCCCTCTCAAATGTCTTCTATCATACGAACCTCCTCTTCATTCTTTATTTAATAGTTTTAAAAATAGTTCCCATCCACAGCAAAAAAAAAAAACTATTTAGGGTGCTGTTCTCTTCCTGGCATCCAAGCACGTTCTTACACGTTTCAAATTAGATGCAGAGGTTCTTCCTAACGTGCCATACGCCCGTCTAACAGATGTGCAAGTGTATTAAGAAGGAGAGCATTGACGCCATTCCGACTCTCCATATGAGAAACCTTAGTACCCTATCGATGCACTTAATCTTTTTTTTTTGCTTCTACATGCATATCTTTTCCTCCACCAATACTTCTACCATCACCATCGTAGACCCCAAAATAGTACGTCCGCTTCCCTAATACGAACTAAAATAGGACCTGGAAATAGCGGTCATTGCACTCTTCAGTTTAAGACGAAGAAGGGGATAAGAACTCAACCACCTCGTAAGTGCCGTAGGTACGTACCCTCCTAACTACATCTTAGCGAAGTTCATAAAATGCAAGTGTTAGAAAAATTGTAGACATAAATAGTAACTTTATGGGTTCCTGTCAGAAGAAGAAATGTTATATTTCTTGGATGTGCAAAAACAGCTTTCAAAGGGAACAGGAGTAATACTTTTTGTTTTTAATAAGAGGAAGAATTGGCAAGAAGTATGGGCGGGGCGCGTATCTATATTATAGGAAGAAATTGTTGAATTTACCGAGTGAATATTTAATTCAATAACCTGTCACGATTACTGCTTTCACCAGGGGTTCCCTAAGTATGCGCCGCGAGGCACTCTTGCGAACGCTGGACTTTCTAGAGAGATATAGAACGTTCTCGATGCACACAGAATATTCCAGAAAAGTATGGAACTTTCGTGAAGTTTATAGAACTTTCTAGTAGACTAGAGAAGCAATATCGAACATTATCGAAGATTCATGAAAGCTCAAGTACAGGTGGGCGGGTTGTATAAACGGCACCATTTCCCCGAAGAACTGAGTTCGACCCAACAACAATCAAAGAGCAAACACAAGAATGCCAAAGTAAACGGCCTTAAGACGCCCGCTACCAGAGGAGCGCCGGCTTTGCTCTTGGTAAATGCCATTTTCAGAAAGTCGTAGAAATCTGAAAGATTTACGAATAAGCAAGTCGATAGTTCAAGTGAGAGTGATCAAGCATTGACAAGTGGTGGCGTAGCAAAGAAACGGAAATACCGTAAAATACGATGATAACTATTTGAATTTTGGCTTTACTTCGACAGAAGTAAACAATGAAGAGAGACCACAGTGTGTGCTCTGTTTAAAAGTTTTAGCGACCGAGTGTATGCTCCCAAGTAAACTAAAGCTACATCGCGAGACCAATCACTCTAACATGGTTGAAAAGTCTCGCGAATTCTTTAGTAACAAGCAAAGATTTACAAAAGCAAAAAGTGTGTTTAATAAATGTGTCTTCACTACCAAGCAATGCACTGCTAGCATCTTTTAAGGTGCAGAGAACCTCACACAATCGCAGAATATCTCATTCTACCGGTTGCTCTTGACATGGTTATTATGCTGGGACAATCGGCGGGAAAATTAATTTCAAAGGTACCAACAACACTATTAGTCGAAGAATCCATCATACAGCTCTGGATCTCAATGATCAATTAATAGAGAAAATGAAAGACATGAATTTGGTCTGCAACTTGATAAGGCTAGTGATAGTAACAAAGACGCACGCCTTACTTGTTATGTACGCTCCCTGGATGATAATATTATCGTTGAAGACCTTCTGTTCTACAAAAGCTTCATTGGAAGCGCAAAGGCTCAAGAGTTACTTGAGATGCTTGGCAAATTTATAACCGAAAATTTAGATTGGGAAAAGTGTATCGGTATGTATACTGATGGAGCTTGACCAATGTCTGGTCGCTATGGAGGATTGCAGACGCTTATTCCCAGGAAAGCACCGCATGCTATGTGGACCCATTGCATGATCCATAGGGAAGAAGTTGCATCAAAGTCGATGAGCTCTCAATTAAATTTCGTATTAGAACGTATTGTAGACGTAGTAAAATACATAAAAGCTAGGGCACTGAAAGTCAGATTTTCACAAAAAGCTATGACTGGATATGGGAGCTAAACACACCGCCCTATTATACTACTAGAGTTTACGATGGGTTTCACGTGGCAACGTTTTATCTCATGCATTCGAACTACGTCAAGAAATTCACACTTTTCTACAAGAGGAAGGTCATGAAAATTCCAGGTTCCCGATTTTTTGCTGAAAGTAGCGTATTTGTTCGATATATTTGACAAGCTGAATGTCTTCAATCTGTTTCTGCAAAGCAATAATATGCACATTTTGAAACTTTTGGAGAAGATTGCAGCGTTTAGGAAAAGGCAGCAGGTGTGGATAAGAAAAATCAATGAGGATGGCGGCCAACATTGTTTCCCTGAATTTCATAAATACGTGGCCTGTCGTAAAGTTGTTGTTTCAGAAGACTTGCTGTCCCTTTTCAAGGAACACCTCTGAAAGCTCACTGATTGGTTTGCAAAATACTTTGAGGAAGACAATATCGAGAAATTTGCGTGGATCTAAGATCCTTTTCGTGCTCAAGCTCCACCAAAATTTACTTCGCAGGAAGAAGAGAGTCTTGCGACAACAGCCTGAACACAAAATTTGCTTCTTCCGATTTAGTGGAGTTTTGGAAATCAATCAAAAATGAATATCCAACCTTGAGTTCAAAAGCTGTAAGAATCTTCGTTCCCTTTGGGACAAACTATTTATGCGAAGCCCTGATAAAAGACAAATATCGCTCAAAGATCAACGCCGTCACATTAACTTACATCTCGTTGAATGTTTTCACCATTTATTTCATATTTTTTTTGTATTTTCATTTTTAGTCTGATAATTCCTGTGATTCAATTTTAATAAATGTGAGCTTCACATTGTGAGGTTTATCTTAAGAGTTGTTTCTATTTCTATGTCTGATTTACGTCATTGTACACATATTTTGAAAAGAGCGCCGGACAAAATACTAAACCTGTAAGTGCGCCGCGAACTGATAAAGTTTGGGAACCCATGGCTTACACAGTATAAACCTCTGCGCATGGCAAGTAACATTATAATAATAGAAATTATTTTTAATAATACGTAAAAAAAAACATGTTGAAATACGTTATAGAGGCTCTACCTCATGAGCCTCTTAAGAGACTCTTGCCATTGGCAGAAAGTGATAACCTTTAAGGAGTCAATGGGCAACATCAAAGTTAAACAGCTGATTTTTTCTAATGGGAGGACGCAAAATTTCCTTCAATTTGTCGCCTGTTAAAGAAAATGCTTAAATGAAAAAACCTAAAATAGAGAAAAATGACATTTTTGGCACTGAACCGATATATAGCAACACTTCTTTTTCAAACAATTTCTTGCTGAATTCTGAAGGTTTAAATGGGATAACATGAGCTTTTTGACATAATTATACTCAAAAAAAAAAAAGGAAACAAATCAGAATCCTGCAGACCACAAATATTGTTTTTTTTTTCATAGTAGTAAGCCGAGGCTTCTCACATAATGAAATGGATATGAAACCAAGTTTGCTTTGGTGCATCTGGTGAAGATTAGTCTAATTTCTAAAAATGTACACGACGATTTTACTTATGTATGGCTAAATATGATTTTCTTCATGTAAGATAGACAACTTCAAAGTAATAATTGGTAAAAAACCCTATTGCATCAAGAGTATCAAGACAATGCTTCTGTTCACAAATGCCATTGAAATTTGTCTTATAAAAGGTGCCTTAATCAAATATGAGAACCTCCCCGAATATGGACACTGCTGAAAGCATGAATGTAGGTAAAAGTTAGTTTAGTGAGAAGTGGCAGAATATGTCTGTGCAAGGCTGCGAACCCGCAGAAAGTGTGTATCAGCTTCTGCACGAAGGTTTGAAAATTTTAGCCATGTTGATTGTTATTTAATAGTCGTTTGTGTTTACGCTGACTCTGCACCATCATTTGCCACAGTGGAATTTTTGGGCAGCTAAACAAACGTTTCTGTTTGAAGAAAACGTTCGGGATTCCTAAAAAATTCCAAATATGGAGAAGATCGAAAATTAAGGTTAGTGAGTGTGTGGGCATTTCGAAAGAACGTGTTAGTCACATATTGACTCTTGTCATGTGTTGACTGAAGATTTGGGCATCCAAAAGCGAACACAAGCTAAATTTGCTTTGAAAAAAAAATGGAAAAAAAACAATTTTTCAATTGAACATTACCACAATAGAAAGTATACAAGTTGTTCAGAAATAGGCTGGGGTGTTCGAGTTCTTATTTTATTTTTCCAAAACATCAAACGTTATCAACCAAGTTTTTCCAACATTTGTACAGCATTCTCGTTTTTTTACCATTATTTCATTGTAAATAAAAATGCCTAACAAATCACGCAGTATACTAATGCACTTAAATAATCTTAAAGGCCAAACGCACTTCCTTCTTCGATAAGTAATCCCTGATAATTTCATCCATACAGGCTTGTAAAATGATTGTTATAAGCTGTGTGAGATTATTTAAGATATACACAGCGTGGGCAAATCTGTACACTTTTACATATATGATAACTCGATAATTACACCGAACAACAATGTTTTTGTGCCAGAAACGTAAATAACCAATTTTGATTAATTTTATCATGCTAAACTCGAAAATGATAACAAAAATCCCTTGTTCAGTGTTTGAGATGTAGAAATATACTTTTCGTAGTTTTACTTGTAACTTAGCATCGTGACAAATACTGCAAAGATCAGATAGGCTTAGAAGATGGTTTTGTCGTTAATATCATTAGAGTAATGTCACAGCTGTCAGAAGTCTGTTGCAAATAATTCCCAAATTCAAATTTTCAAAGTTACGGTGTTCGTTGTTATAGTAGTGATATCACAGTTATCAAAAGACTGTTACTGTGGATTTGTAAGGTTAAGTTAGGGTGTTCACAGTGAAAAAACAAAAAAAACGTTTTTTTTAACTTTTTTTTAAAAACCCAAAAAAGCTTTTTTATTTTTTCCCGAATTGCATTTCGACATAAAAGTAAAGAATCAAGACAATGTTTGGGTGCACCTTCAAACTCCAGAGCTGGCTAAGGGGTAAAAATCGTGCAATGAATTTTGCTGTTCCTATGTTGTGGAAGGAGCCCAGAGATCATATAATCGACTGCTATTTCCGTCTGACACCACTGATGTTGGGAATGACATCAAAGAAGGGGACCTCGGTTTCATATCCCATTTCATCTTCGGCGGTTCGTCCTGTACCACATTCAGTAGATTTTCCCATTCCGAAACCTCAACAGGATTGGAATTTGGAAAAATACGATGATTCTGAAGTGGAAAGCGTTTCTCCAACTTTTGCAGAGGGACCCGACCCTGATTATGATTGCAATGCTTCAAGAGGACCACATTTAATTGCTCAAGTCGAATTAAATGATTTGGTTGGGGACATGAACTTGAATAAGGCGAAAGTAGGGTTGTTGGCTTCTCATCTACAAGGACGGAATCTTATATCGGACGATGTTAACTTTTCGAAACTGACATAAACCGTATGTAGACTTTTTCTCAATGGAAAATGATTTGGTGTTTTGTAAAAACGATGACGGTCTTATAAATGCATTTGGATTAGAACACCATCCAGATGAATGGCATTTGTTTATTGATTCGTCTAAGTTAAGTTTAAAAGCTGTGCTTCTTCATAATGGAAACGTATTGCTATCAATACCCATTACACATGTTGTACATATAAAGAAATGATATGAAAATATAAAGATACTTCTGCAAGCGATTCAGTGCTCAAAATACCAATGGCATTTGTGCGGAGATTTGAAAGCAGTTGCGCTGCTTCTTGGATTACAACTTGGATATACGAAATTTTGTTGTTTTTGTTGCACTATAAAGTAAAAGACTGACCTAAACGTCTGTCACTAATACCTGAATTAAAGAATATGAAATCTGAAAATATATTTCCCTCCATTACATATAAAATTGGGGTTAATGAAAAATTTTGTAAAGGAGATGAATCGGGAAATATATTCGCCAGACGTTCCGTAGAATCAACGAGGCAAAAATAAAAAGAGGAATTTTCGTAGGCCTTCAAATTAGAGAACTGAAGGATGAAATCTTCGACGGAATTATTGAAGGCATTGAGAAAGTTGCTTGGATTGCATTTAAGGGATTGGTTACTAAATTCCTGGGTAACCATAGAGCAGAAGGCTATAAATATAAAGATTTAGTGAATAATCCGCTATTAGCCTATGAAGATCTGGAGTGCAATATGTTATTAAAATTGCACTTTTTGCATTCTCACCATGACTTCTTTTCGATGAATTATGGACATGTCAGCGATGAACATGGCGAGAGAGGTTCCACCAAGATATTCCCTTAATGGAGAAGAGATATTCGGAAGTCATCAGACATCACACAAGCGAAAAACCAGAAAAAGGAAAATTAGTGACTAAAAAACTTGGCAGTTATCAAGACGTTAAACAGTCAAATCTTTGTTACACAAAAACTATAACCTACCCAAAATTTTGCATAGCGTACACAAAGTTTCAAAATTTTTTGCCCAGTGTTATTAAATATAGAAAAAAAATTGATATATTCTCGAAGCCTCTTTTTAAAATTTTTGCCATTGTCTTTGGTTTTGGTGTTATAAACAAAACGTCGATTTTGAACATATGTCGGTATCTCACATAATTGTGAAGTTATAGGAAAGTAGACATACTTGAAGCACTCTTTTGAGTAAAATGCAGTGGTGTACGCAAATTTTTAATAAAATTTCGAATTATGACGTGAAGTATTTTTTTAAATATAAACTATAGTTTCCTTTGGGTTATTTAAATAGACCTACTTTCCTGCTTTCAAAGATATGTAGTTTGTAGGAGGTTAAAAGGCTTTTCTACATCTAGTAGTTACCCAGTTACCATAAACCACAAAAATTTACCCACCCTGTATAGAAAACCAATATGTACTACGAATATCAAAAGATTGGCATCGTTCAAAAACTAGGAAAGTATTTTCTAATAAAAGTTACCTTTAAATATCACGTATTCAACTGTTTCCATCATGAACATTGCCCCCTATCTTCATTGTTATAAAAGAATTCTTTCATTATCTAAGGTAGACAAAATAATCATGGCATTACAACGTGCTTACTCTTCAAATACAAAGAGCGCTTCACGCGCAAGCATTTAAATTCTCTTTTTATGACCAAACAATTGTGATAGGTAGACCCACGTGTGTTTCGAAGAGGAGGAAATATTTTTAATATTTGTTGGTCTGAGAATGTGGAACAATTCTGACGTTTTAGGTCTGGAAATGAGCGATAACGTTGAAGGCAATGTTAAGGCTATTCTTAGATGAAGATTCTTTCCTTCTCGTGAAACAATGATAGAAGCTTTAGAACAATAAATAAATATTTCGTGGATAAAGTGTGATATCCACAGTTACCGGATGATAGCCTGTAGGCTTTGTTTGGAATCAATAAAATGGATCGAAGATCCTTTCTAAGTTCTTTGTGGAAATGAATTAGAGATTACGATGAAGATGCTTTGGATAATAGTGAGGAATTCTTTAGGACTTCAATTTTATTTTGATTTAATAAAATTTCTCACCTTGGAAGGAAAGACACCGTTCAAGATCAAACAGCAAAATGGACACGGTTTATAAAGACTCTGGACCATCGTATGCCACAGTTAAATGTTGGTCTTGAAGATGATCCCCGCGAACAAGAGCCCGTTACTGTAGTGACATCAGAAAACATCAAATTGGTCGAGGAAATCGTATTGCGTGATCGGCGACTGACGCCTAGAGAAATAGGAGAACAAACAGGAATGTGAAAAACTGGTGTTTTGAAGATCTTGCACGAGCCTTTGGGAATGAGATAAATTAGTCCAAGATGAGTTCCAAAATTGCTCAGCGCCGTTCAGAAGGAACAACGTGTCGAATGTAGCCGAAGTTTCTTAAGCTGAACGAAGTCGACAACACGACTATTAATCAAACAGTGACTGGGGATGAAACAAGAGTTTTAAACCACGACCCTTTGTCTAAATGAGAAACGATGGAGTGGCATTGGAAAGACCCTAAGAAGGCTAAGGTAACAAAAAGTACAAAAAAAGGCGATGGCTGCAATTGCTACACCAGCCATCATGGAGAAACGCCGAGGAAAGCTGGGACGAGGTGTCAATGCATGTCAATGCTCTTGATCACACAGCTGCAAATTCCGAGGGCTACTATACGCATTCAAGGAACTCGATCACCCACCATACAGCCCGGACCTTGCCTCAAGTGACAAGTATTTATTTTCAAAACTGAAATTGGAGCTAAGAGGGAGAAAATCCAACACCCATGAAGAGACAAACGAGGTAATTTCAGACTAGTTCAGTTTTACTGCTGATGATGATAGCTTGGCTATTTAAACGTGCATCCAGTGCGAGTGAAGTATTGTGGTTTCAGTGAAGTCCTTCAGTGTTTCAGTGTTTCAGTGTTCCAGTGGTACAGAGTTCGAGTACTTGATTGACAGGAGATTTCTCTTCTACACACCCTCTTTCAATGTTAGGCTTAGAGTACGCGGACCGCCATTCGAAGACCACTAAGAACATGGAGACAAAAGATCCACTACACCAATTGACTAACGCTGTCACGGTGCATACTTATTGTATAGTTCACAAAATTTTGTGTCAATGTTGGTATTAACTTTGGAAGAAACATCACAAGGAATATTGGTTTTAAAAATTAGTTGATAAAGTTAGGTTGATTGAATGGTGGGACATATATTGAGTGATTCAAATTAAGCACATCCAAGTAGGGGAAGGGGTAGCATAATTGGACACCGAGACACAACCGGACACCTTTGAAAATCTAATATATATGGCGCCATCTCATAAGTAAAAGTCGAATTGTACTTCACACATGGCCATCATTATGAGTCACAAATGCGAATAGTGCCAAGTGGCCGAAGTACTGTTAAATATTCTGGCAAGTAAACTTATTTTTGCAGTTTTCAAACAGGTTACAAATAATGTTAGCTAACATAGTTCGGATTAGTTGTATCTTTCATAGCAATAAAGTCATGTTAGCTTTCACTTAAAACAAAAGTATAAATTTTAAGTTCAGTTTGAGCATGACGATAGCGAATGTTTTGATAAACCTGCCGTGGGTTAGTTAATTTTTGAAAATTAGGAATTATAAAAGAAAAACGACTAGGCAAAATTAGAACTCAGAAAGCATGCAAAGAGAAGTTCAAGCAGTAAATAATGAAGCGGGGATAAGAGAGGCAGCGGAGATTTATGATGTGCCAAAATCCACACTAGATGAAAAATGGATATATAAATAAGTCTAGAAGAAGCAGGTTTGAAAGGTAATTATAATTTTTAATGCTTAATGTGTTAACTGTAAGTAATTTCTTCCAACAGGTATGGGAAACTTAAAAAAAAAACTTTTATAAAAGCACAAGAATTAGAACTTGTAAAATATATTAAATTAATGGAAAATAGACTGTTTGGACTTATTACTAAGGACTTGAGGCTCCTAGCATTCCAATTAGCTGAACAGAATAGGATAAAGCATACTTCTAGTAATAATATTGCTGTCTTAGATTGGCTAAAGGGATTTCTCAAACGGTACCAAAATCTAAGTTTAAGAAGTCTAGAATCAACATCTGCTGCTCCGGCTATGGGTTTTAATCGGTTAACAGTTTACCAATTTTTTTGCCAACCTTATCGAGAGCATAGACAAATATAGAATTCGTTCTCATTATCTGTATAATGTAGATGAAATGGTTATTACTACAGTTCCTAAAAGCCACTCAAACATTATTTCTCAAAGAGGTCGAAGACAGATTGGTACATTAACTCCTGTAGAAAGAGAACACAGTGACGACTGAATTATGTTTCTCCACAGCTGGCCATTATATTCCACTACTCTTAGTGTTTCCGCGAGTCAGGATGAAGGTGGAATTATTGGATGAGGCTCCATCAGGCAATATAGCCGTCTGCCACCACTCTGGATGGATGCAAGCTAATATTTTTGTTTAATGGATGAAGCACTTTGAAGCACATTTTAAACCAACGATTGACGATCCTGTGTTGCTATTCTTGGATGGACATGCAACGCATACAAAGAATCTAGAAGTCATTAAATTTTGCTATGTTTTCCGCCGCATTGTACTCACAGGCTTCAACCATTGGACGTGAGTTTCATGGCACCTTTAAGCGCATATTGTAACCAGGAACAAGCAACATGGCTCCGTAATCCAAGACGTGTGGTAACGCAATACCAAATGTGTAAATTGTTTTGGGGTAGCATATGAAAAAGCTGCTATAATTCAGACGGCAACATCTGGATTCAGAAGAACTGGTACATTCCCGACTGATACAAATATTTTTGGAGAGGCAGATTTTGCTTCGGCTGAAACTACGGACTGGGAAGGTCAAATTGACGAAAATATGTAAGCCAGTAACGATACAGCTAATCACTTTAACGATTTTGAACCAGTTTAAATAATCCGCTTTATAAATCAGAACATAATGTTCTTGAAAAAGACTAAATGAATAAATGATTCTCCTGCGCCTAGTCTCTCTGCATTTCCTAAACCACCTACAGATATATTACAAGTGGGAGAAGAGAAGGTAAAACGGTCCCTGCAGGAAAAACGGCCCACTTAATAATTTCATATTTCTGCAACGCCATCCGATGGTGACCAATGTTACTTAAAATGTATCGTAGATGAACACCATCGGAAAATATGTAAATAGTCTACGCGCGTGACATACTTTCTTACTAAGGTAAGTCGTTTGAGTTATGTTTTTGTTTTATTAGGCACTGACATAACCTCACATATAACCCTGCTTTAGTTGACATAACAGAAAGGCAAAATGGACCGGGCAAAAAAGATCACTTCGACCGGTTTGCCTTTTAGTGGTCCACCTTCTTAAAAATGTTTAGATTTTACTCAATTGTTTACTTCTTTAGATGGTCAGCAACTATAAAAGAAAGCCAAATAGACAAAAATGGTGCGAAGAATCGACGAGGCTGGCAACAGTAAAGGTTTTTACGAAAGTTATGGGATTTGGAAAGGCAAGTGAAACATATAACGTACCAAAGACTACGTTAAAATGGAGAGTTGAGATATACAGCCAAAACCAAAATATTCATGTAGCAACAGACAAGAAAATGGGGCGATTCGTTAGGGTATTCACTAAAGAGCAGGAAGAATAGCTAGCCGGTTATGTTAAAAACATGGATCTCGTTTTTTTTTTGGTCTCACAACCAGTGATTTGAGATCCTTAGCGTATGATCTAGCGCAAAGATCAATCATAATTTTGATCACAGCAAAGAAATTGCAGGTAGATATTGGCTCGAAGGGTTCATGAAACGAAATCCTGATCTTAGCCTGCGAATACCTGAACCTACCTCCGCTGCTAGAGCGGATCCAATCAAGTTGCGGTTAAAAAATTTTTTCGCTGTTGTTAGATGTTATTGATAAATATAAATTAACACCTGTTAAGATCTACAATGTTGATGAAACTGGCATGACCACTGTTCCCAAGAGTCAAAAGCTACAAAAGAGAAAAGAAGTTGGTTTGTTAGGACAGTTAGTGACTACTGTCTTCTGTGTGAGCGCTGATGGGTCGTACATGCCTCCAATGTTTGTATTCCCTCGTCAACGATTTAAACCGGAGCCAATGAATAATGCTCCTCGAGGACCTTGGGCAGAGTGTCATGCGAGTGGGTGGATTCAAAAGGACATTTCCACAAAAAGTTCAATTTATAAATATATAAATTAAAAGAATTTTAAAATTTTTTAAATTTAAACCTATTTGACCGATAAATTTTTTTAAATAAAAGCAAAATTTTTGGGAAAAATTTTAAAGGGTTACTTTTTTTGAAACCTGGTCGTCACCCTGATTTTTTAAAACCCACGTGTTTTTCCCTAACGCCATTCTTTGGGGATTTATTGCTACCAACAAAAAGACAATTGCCGTACAATTTAAAATGTGCAAAAATACAGTAAAAGACTGTATAAAAGAAAGTTGAGAAAAAAAAATCTGGGCCCCTGTGGACGAAACTACTAACCGAAAACAATTGTGGCGCGTTTTAAAAAGCAATGGTCAGCAGTTTTTTGTTGTTGCCAGTAAAAGGATTGAAAGAACTGATGGGAAAACCCTTGTAAACATAATAAAAATATGTTGAATTTTGTATCGTAGGAGCCCAAATCACCATGTTGGCTTCTGACGGCGCCGCAACAATGTTGAAAGCTGGTAGGATGTTAAAAGTATGCTTTCCGACTCTTCTTCACATAACATGCCTCATACACGCGGGTTATCGTAGCAGAAACAATTCGAAGCAAGTATCCTAGGTGAAGATTTAATATCATCTCAAAAAAATGTTTGGAAATTTCCCAAACATATCCGCGAATTCAAGCAATTGTATCCGCAAATTCCGCTACCACCACCTGTATTGACGCGATGGGGAAATGGATCGAAGGGCAGTATCTTACTATCGCAAATATTTTTCCCCAAGGAAAGATGTCATTTTCAAACTTAATTCTTCTAATTTCAAGCGGTTCGCAGAATCAGCAACTTTTTTCCGATTCGGACGTTCAAAAAGAATAGATGACATTTCCATAAACTATTCTGTAGGACAGTTATTTCAGTTGAAAATACTCACTTATCTATACAAGACCCCTTTAAATAAAACATTCCAACAATGTCGCGCAAAAATTTCGTGCAGTTTTAAATAAAAATTCGGATTTAGAAAAGGTTCGATCTATATCGGGAATTCAAGACAGCAAAAAAAATTATATTTTTTCGATATGTGAAGAATTATGTTTTGTTTTATGCCTTGTTCATTTGTAGCGCATGCTACACAAAACCAAAGTGCCCTGATTTGTTTCTAAAATAAATATTTAAAATGTGTATATAATTTTATTATTAAGTGTGGGATATTGTCCCCCTTTCCCTTATATGTATTATACTTTTGTACATACTTTTAATGATTTTGGAAGACAATTTAATTTGTGAAATAGAACTATGGTAGCTAAAACGAATACGTTAAAATACACTCCCTAAGGAGGCAGGTTGTTAGGAACCGTGGGATAAATTCCCAGTGACTATAAACTGCAAAAATATGATAAATCACAAAGAAAGAAAAACAGTTTTAATAGCTCGTCGAAGATTCACATCGAATGAGGAGGTCATCACATTCGTGAATCCCCATTTTCCAGAACAAGATGCCAAGTGCTATTGGGGCGGATGAGAAATAAGACTAAATTTGACAACAAATTCCTTATTCCTGTGTTAGACTGGAAACTTTTCAGACCTATCCTCGTAGGTATACCGACTAAGAGTAGATTAAATTTTTATACCCACAAAGTAATCAAAGAAATGAGTATCTTATATATATTTTCACTTTAACTTACATTCTTGCTGAATTAAATAATCCTAAAATTTTGGCCATGACATAGGAACAGGATTTAGAACAGCACAAAGGATACCAACTTATTCGAATAGCCATTTACATAAAATGGGAAACATAAAGCGTTCTTTAAGTACCTACATCTAATGGCCAAAAGGGGTAGGAATTCTTGAAGGTATTTGGAACTTGAAATCTTAACAAAAAAAGGGAAGGTTTTTATGAAATGCGAGTCAACTATAGGCATACAATAAATCAGCCAGAGTCCCTTGCTGAGTTGTTTCTGGGAAAGGTTCAGCATCAATCGCGTTATGAAAGAAACACTTCACCAAATGTGTTATAATTGCTTCTTGACAAGGTGAAAGATATACAAAATAGATTCCTTCTTGCTTCTACGAAGTATTTGTCCTGGATTCTTTATAGTAATGGTTACCGTTAAACTCCTCAAAACAGCCCTAAAGCATCAGATAATTCGATTTAATTTGTAAGAACAAGAAAATTCATACACCATTTTGGTAATCATTAAAGATTAATTTTTTATAAAATATAATTTTAGCTGATTGGGAGTTGTTTATAAAAATATAATTTTCAACTTTTGTTGTTAAACGCTTCAGGTAAAATCCATTTGGTTTAAGAAATTAGATGTATCTATTTTTGTATTTTGATTGATTTTCACCAGTTTCAGAACGACGTTTTGGCAAGCTCTGCTTGATTTTTTAAATTTAGACAAAGATGACTTTTGTGGTCTGGTCAAACGAAAACCAACCAAAGATTTCAATTTAGTATTTGTCGTTTCTCTGTATGCTCATGATTCGTACAAGAAGATGCCGAGATTCTGGTATGAGGAGATAAACAAGTTGGAAATGAGAATCAATATAAACAAAACCAAATATACATATATGGTTGTCCACCCGAAAGAAGAAAAAGACGATGTAAGAATAAATGGAAAGGAGCTGGAACGAGTGAAATGTTTTTAATATTTGGGAAACATTCTAACGAAAGATGGAAACATGTAAGTGGATATAAACTATGAAATGAAAGGGCAACAAGAATATATTATGGTATATATAAGAGTTTTAGGAAGGAAATAAATAGACCAAAAAAAAGCTACAAGTATATAATAGATTAATTATACCAACAATCACATATGGATGAGAAAATGCGTATTAAAGCAGAAGCATGAATCATCAATAAATGCCATAGGGATGAAGCACATGAGAAAGATAGCAGAAATCACAAAACATGATTAACCTATCATCAAATGAAGAAATTAGAGCGACATTAAAACAAGCACCAATAATGAGAGAAATAGAAAGCAGACTGTTGAACCGATTTGGACATGCAGTGAGGATGGAACAAAATAGATCAATTAAAAAAATAACAGAGGCAGGAGTAGGGAGGAAGAAAAAAAGAGGAAGACCAAGGAAGACATATATAGGTGAGGAGAATAAAAGAGATAGGTTTGAAGAGGGAAAAACGGTACAGGACATGAGAGGATTGGCCAGAGATAGGAAAGATTGGAAGAAATGGGAGAGAGACAGCTGAAGACACCAGCAAACCCGACACTCTTAGAGTACCAAGGTCTTGAGAAAGAAAAAGAAGCTTAAGAGAGTCTTATGACATCAAAAAAGAAAATATAAAATAAACAAACAAAACCTTTAGTTCATAGTATGACAAAGCAAGAAGAATTTCTACATCACTTATTGGAATGCAAAAATCATATTGGAAGAAAAACTATTTGCTTTTGTGGAACATACATTTTCAAATCGGGCAAATTTTTATTTGAACAGTGGGGGTACATGACAATCCTGGATACTGGCGAATGCAAAATCCTTATTATTTTACACCAATTCATATGTAATACAAACAAAAAGTTAATGTTTGAATTGGGCTCCATCCCTTAATAGCGTATTTTAATGAAATTTCAACCAATCTACCTACTTTGCAAATTTTAACTCTTAATTATGTAATTTTATTGACAGCTACACATTATGTACATACATTCTATCCATAAACTACACTATAAATATGTCATTTTACACACATTAAACTTTGCAAAAGATTAAGAAAAAGGGGTCCAAATATCGCGAGAAAATAAGTTAGCAAAAAAGAACTTATCTATTTCGATAGCATCCGCATGGACTATGGAGCTGTCCATTACTATTAGTTCCACTATAGCATTACGTTTATAATAAAGGGGTAAAACAGGGCGATGGATTATCCGTAGCACTGGAAGGAGTCATAAGGGAAAGCAAAATCAAAGGAACATTAATTGAAAAAATGCCAATGATATTGCATTAGTAACAAGAGATAGAAATCGAATATGAAATACTATTGAAAATAGAAATAGAAGCAAGAAAACGAGGTCTTGAAATAAATCAAAGTAAAACAAAATACATGGAAATAACAAAAGGGCACAGCAACAAGATCGAAAAGGGCATTATAGTAGGGAATTACAAATGGGTTATTCCATGACAAGTGATCAAGTCCCCACGCTCGACCATCTCATATTTTTTTCAAATTTTGTGACTAGGTTCCACAACCGACTAAAGGTAATTCCCCAAATTCTTAGTCCCTGATATGCAATACATGAGCTGCAACAGCCTCTTAAGTGATGGTTGGTAATATGTCGCGGATGCTCCCTGACACTTTTTGCCATTTTTGTCAAGTTGTCATTCTGTAAGTAAGAAAGATATTTGGCTGGAAATTGCTGTGCTTGCTTAGTAATTATCAGTGTCCCGAACTTCCAAATTTTAACAAAAACAGTTAACTAGTCCTCTTGCTTTTGGACTGAAAACTTGTTGCGACAAAAAAACTCCTAATTTCTGGGAAGTGTATATTCCAAGGAAATCAACGCAGAAAGATCATCTTCTGTATAGCTAATGAAAAAATTAGAAAAATTGTTTTTTAAATTTGTCTCCCCAAATTTTAAACTGCCCCTTCTTGGAAAAAATTTAAGTTGTTTTTGAGATATTTTTTTGAAGATGAACAAAATGGGGCTCCTTACAAAACTTTTCTCCGTCTTTGTCATCATGCAATCCAGTAAGCCAATAAGATATTCTATTGAAAACTAGTGAAGCTGTTTAAAATTGAGTAGAGTATGAGTGCTGAAAAGTTTAAGGAACGATATTAAAATCCCTTCTTACCACATGCACTCAAAGTTGGGGGAAAATGCAGTTTCGACAATGTTGAAATCTCACCAGATTCTTTTTAATACTTTTATAGCTTGCGTTGGTTCATGGTGACCTTTTGTCATTGCCAATTTAGAAATGGCATCCCCACCGCCAAGGGGCCACGCCCGATAGCCAGGTAAGTCTAGCCAAGGGTAGGATATTTTCACCAAGTTTCCTAAGCCTCAGGTTGGGTAGCTTAACCAAGGTTCCCAAGCCTTAAGTGGGCAGCTTAGCAAAGGACCCCAAGCCGTATTTGGTGGGCAGCTTAGTCGAGGTTCCCAAGCGTCAGGTGGGCTGCTTTTGTTGGTTCCCAAGCTAAACAACTATCTACACAACAATGAAAACAAGCAAAAAAGGTACTGCTGTGGTGTTGTATGCAGCCGAGTCAATGAGCCTTTCGAAGAAAGACGAAGAAGCCCTAGTATATGAAGGGAAAATGATAAGGAAAACTTACGGACCAAAGGAAATAGATGAAGAATATAGAAGACCAACGAACAACAAGATAAAAATACTATTAAGAGGTGAAGGACATAGTTAGAATAATGAAACCTCGAATAGATGGAGGACATAAACAGAAGGAGGAAAAACCTTTAAACGAATTTAATGGAAACCAGACAAAATGCGATCAAGAGGAAGGTCAAAAGTACGACGAGAAGTTCAGGTAATTGGTGATTTGAAGAAAATGGAAATAATGTAGATTGATATCCAAAAAGGAAAAAAAAAAAAGTAGAGAAAATAAAAAACAAAACCCCAAATGATAAATAAAGGAACGGGGGGAGGAGACCCCAGAAACCTAAAAAAAAAATTTTTTTAAGTTTTAACCATCCCATGTTTTTAAAAAAAAGGTTTACTGAAAAAATCAAAGGAATACTTTTTTAAAGGGTTTTTCAATATAGGGGAACAAATTTCAATCTTAATTTTTAAATTTTAAAAAAATTGACTTTTAAAAAATTTTTTTGAAAATGCGATAAGGGGAAATTTTAAAAGTAAGAAAGTTGGTGATTAAGAAAAAAAGGGAAAAAAAGGGATGGAGATTGATACCCAAAATAGGAAAAAGGGAAAAAAAGGGAAAAAATACAAACACACAACCAATATATAAAAAAAGGGAACAGGGAGTGGACCTAAAAACCCTCTAAAAATTCTTTTAATTTTTAATATACTTTTTCCCTAAAAAAAGGATGCAAAACGAAGAATACTTTTTAAATTTGTCAATGGGTAGAGGAACAAATTTAATTTACATTTTTAAATTTAAAAAAACTTGATCTGTTTAATTTAAAAATTTTTTTGAAAAGGGATAAGAAAATTTCAAAAGTACGACGAGAAGTTCAGGTGATTGGAGATTTGAAGAAAATGGAAATAATGGGATGGAGATTGGATATCCAACATAGGAAGAAATGGAAAAAAAAGTAGTAGAAAAAATACAAAACAAAAACCCTGTAAATGCATAAATAAAGGAACAGGGAGAAAACCTCCAAAAACCCTCAAAAAAAAAATTTTTTTAAGTTTTAACCCATACTTTTTCTTAGAAAAAGGTTTACGCAAAATCAGTAAGGAATACAAAGTTTTGGTCAAAACTAAAATTACAAAACCCTTACCCAAAATTAAATTGTACTAAAAACTTTTTTTCCCTTTTCGTCTTTTTTGGTTTTTTGAAGCTTGGGCTATCGAAAACTCCGACAATTTTTTATTTTAAATTTTCTCTTTAAAACTTTACATTTTGGGGTTTTTATCGTATTGCATATGCCCTTTGCATAAGGGCCAATATTGTTCAAATGGACTCGCTTGGGGGAGGTTGGGTGGGTTTTGATTTGTCGGTATAAATTGAATGTTATATTCATTCAAGTAACATTTCTGGCGTAATGTATGGTTGCCAAGTCTGGCCAGAATAAAGTTTGATCTTTATTATGGTACTGGTTAATGAACGGAACCAGGCGCTTAATAATACATTCCTTTTGGTATTTATAAATAAACATATTTTAGTATTTTTTAGTAGAACATTTTTCTCAAAATGTAGGATATATCACGCTGGTTTATCCTACGTACCATGCCCAAAAAGGGAAGTTAAAAAGACTTTGGTGTATAAATATGGGGGTGGACGGGGAGAAAACGGAAGATGTTACCGTGCAAAAACATTTGATTGCAAAATTAAATAAAACTATTGAAAAGAATCTTAGAAGAAAAAACAAATACAATTAACGTGTCCCATCTACTTTCGCAGCACTTATTTGCTACTATTTGGGATTCAATATTCCTGACTTTTAGTACCTATCTTCCTGTGCCAGAAAAAAAAAGTGGATTTGGTATAATTTCATTGTATGACCTTACTTGTTTCGATAAAAATTTATTTCGCAAATTAATTCACAAATTCATTAAGTTAATACAAAAATCAAAACATTATCCATGCTAAGACATATCAGGCTCGCAGAATTCCCTCGCATTCGCACCCACCACCATTTTCTCCTCGCGATAATCCACCATTTCAAGTACGCCAGCGAGCTCGCTTCGATCAACAAATGGCCGGCCGCGGTCAAAAATCCGCGGCAACTTATTCTAGCCGAGATGCGATCGTACGCGCCCGAGAAAGACGGAGAGAGCGACAGACAACGAAAGAGTCGACGGGTAGATCAGCGAGACGTGGAGACGAGAGAGGGGCTAACGTATTAGCGGCGCATTAGCCGACTCGGACGGATCCGTTCGGCGTTCGTGCGTCTTCGATTACGCCGTCTTCGACGACGAACGGCGATTGGCCGACGGGTTACACGCCCAGCGCGGCGACGTCCTAAGATGGCCGACCGCAGCGAACTACGCAGAACGAAGACGCTCGGTTTGCGTCACGGATGTCGTCGTATAGCGTACGCTATGCGAAAAATTCCTAGCCCTCTTGATCGGGTGAAGCCGAGGGAAATTTGTTAAGAGCCGTCCAAGTCGAACTTGTTCGGAATTGTTTCGGGGTTGCATATTAATTTTTTTTGGAGAATGGTGCTCTTTGCTGTACAACATAATTAATGTGATTTTCAATATAAATAAGATTTGAATTTTTTAGTCAACTGAGAAAATTAGCCAACATAAATTTTTTAGTCATACATCCAGGTAACAGGTGCGTTTTCAATTGATTTCAAAGAAAGCAACTACATGAACAGATTTAATTTTATATTAAGACCCCTTTGGGTTAATAGTAATTTGTCTTTGGCTTACCAACGAATAAATTCAAAAAAATTATTATATTCAAACAAATGTTTATCTTCAAATATAAATTTTAAGGATTCGAAAATGTAAATTGCAAAACCTATTAGCTCGGAAGTGACCTCTAAAAAAATGATTATAATTAAGCCGCAACATTATACAGTGTGTAAAGCGATGGGATATACAAGAGGGAAAATTTTTGTAATGTTGATTTTTGAAAAAAAAATTATTCTTCGTGATATTTTTTGCTTGCTTTGGAAGTACCAGTAATGTTTCGAAAATATAAAATTTATTTCTAGTAATCTGTAAAAATAAAAAACTAAATTTTTTTATTGTAAGTTATCATTAACGCTGGCCACGAGCGGTACCGCGCATCGGCGTAGAATCAGTTCGGGCCGAGAGGAACGGTAGTATTACTTCGTCTGCGGGGCAGTACGGACATTTTCGCTGCCGGTCATTTGCGCAATTGTTTATCTGTCCTAGAAAAATTATGATTTCGTCAGCAAAACGACCGCGGTCGGACAAACTTCGAAAATTTATTGCAGAAATTCCCGACTTAATATATGAAGGTGCTAAAATTAAATGTGTAATCTGTAAAAACCCGTTAACGTGTTGGTCCAGACAACATTGTCTACGACACGTAAATAGTGAAAAGCATGTCTCAAAAAGAAATTGCGCACGAGACAATGAAAAATCTATATTTTATTTATGCGTTACGTTTATCGCATGTAATATACCGTTTAATTTACTAGGAACCATTTATCTGCTTTTGGAATAACTATTCGGAGTGCAAATTACCAAGTCGAAGATCGTTACGAAGAATTGTGCCATCTGCGCGCGAACATATTGAACAAAAAATAAAATCGGAGTTGAAAAATCAAAAATTGTGGTTATGTGTCGACGAAACAACAGATCGGAAGAAACATTCTGTTCTTAATGTAATGGCACGCAAATTGGAACCTCATCAATCGGCACCTTCAATTCTATTAGTCTCCAAACGAATACAACAGTGTACTGCCGAAGTAATTTCAAAGTTAGTGTTAAATACATTGGACAAGTTTGAACTTTCAACAAACCAACTCTTGATGTTAGTGAGTGATGGTGCTGCAAACATGCTTTCTGTAGGCCGGTCTTTTAAAAAAGCATTCTGCTAATTTGTTACACATTACGTGTAAAATTCATGCTCTCAATCTTGTGGCGGATAGTATCAGAAAATGTTATTCTGAGGTAGACGCTTTAATAGCGCATACCAAAGCAGTATTTGTCAAACCACCGAAACGTATTCGCGAATTTCACAGACTGTGCTCCCGTATACCAGAGCCACCAGAACCTATTCTAACTCGTTGGGGAACATGGTTGCAGGCCGCGTTTTATTATCATAAATATTTTGACAATATTAAGAACGTGGTTTTACAATTCGATACAAAGGAGCTGCCGCTATCCAGAAAACCCAGTCGAAATTTCAAGATAGTCAGGTTAAAATGGATTTAAAAATCATTCACGACAATTACTTCGGGCTAGCAGATGCAATAGAAAAATTACAAAATCCTACGGTGCCGTTAGAAGAATCTCTACAAATAGTGCAACATGTTCACGCACAGTTATGCGCGATTGAAGACGCAAAAAATGTTTCTGTTCTAGAAAAATTTGAAAGTGTTTTTGAGAAAAATTCTGATTTTGGCACATTAAGACACATTTGTGAAGGTGTTTGATAATTTAACCCAAATAGAAACTTTTCGATGACTTTCGATAAAATGATATTAGCATACGAGAACGAATGCAGTGACTTAACCAGGAGGTTGTATGTTGATGATTCTGCGATCCGAATTGTCACCAACAAGCTTTAAACGAGAAAATCCACTGCTCATTTACAGAAACCTTTCAGATAAAGATTTAATTGATGAAATATTATTTGCTGTACTTTGCAATTTATGCTGTTGCTTATTCCAGACGATTTTTACATTAATTTGGACGAAATAAGTGAATAGAACAATCAACTAACGAGTAGATTTGTCCATGATACCCCACACTCGTCATTATCTGAACTTATATATTATGTATAATGTCCTCGCTCCAAAGACAGTTGGCTGAGGGGGGATGGTAACGAAGAAATTTCCAATTTTCCCCGCAAGAGGGATATTTAGTTACCAACGAGTGGCCAGCCTGACATTTAGTCAGCACCGAAGTGACAACTGAGAGAAGTTGTTGTTGTCGTAGATACAACGTTGAACATAACATAACAATGCACATTATGTGATTTTTTTTTAATGACGAAAACATGATCCAATTCTCTACTGCTACCCCAAAAAGATAACCATTTGTTGAAAACCACATTACTTGCTCATATGGTCACAAAATGCAGAAATGCCTCCGAACGCTAAAATTTACCGAAGATCTCCTAAGTGAAGCCAGGGAAAGAATAAACAGGGGACAGAGCAAACGTTCCGTAGCTGCTTCATTAGGAATAAATGAATGCACTTCGAGAAATCGTTTAAGAATGGGTAATATTTCAGTGTTTTTAGGAAGATTTAAACTTGTGTTTAATGGCAATCAGGAAAAGGAGTTAGCAGACCATGTAAGAGATTTGGATAATAGATTCTATGGTTTAAGAATGAAGGATGTTATGTCGCTTGCATTCCAATATGCTGAATTAAACAAAATACCACACAGATTTAACCAAGAAAATAAAATGGCAGGTCCATACTGGGCAAAATATTTTTCTGAAAGAAACTTTTAGAACACCAGAAAAGTGCAGCTTGGCAAGAGCGATTGGCTTTAATAAGGTACAGTGTGAAAGGTTTTTTGAAAATTTAAGACAATGTTATGAAAAAATAAAAGTATCCTCTCAAAGAATTTTCAATATGGACGAGACTGGGGTGTTCACCGTACCGTATAGGCTTCCAAAGGTTTTTGCAACAAAGGGCAAAAGAACAGTTTCCAAGATTGTGGCAGTTGAAAGAGGACAGCTCATTATGGCAGTATGTTGCATGGATGCTGCTGGAATTTGGGTTCCACCTGCCTTAATATTTCCTCGGAAGAGGATGAAGGAGGAACTTTTTTATGGTTGTCCTGCAGAAACATTAAAGTTAGTGACAGAATCTGGTTATATGAATTCTGAACTTTTTGTTCAGTGGCTGGAGCATTGTCACCATTTTGTAAAGTCATCAGAAGCAGAATCAGTTCTTTTGATACTAGATAATCATATATCGCACTGTTCACTTCAAGGAATTCTTTACTGCAGAGAACACTTTATAACTCTTCTGTTACTTCTACCACATGAAAGCCATAAAGTTCAACCTTTAGACAGGTGTTTCTTTAGTCCGCTTAAAACTTCTTTTGCGTTTGAATGTGATAAATGGATTGTCTCCAATGCTGGTAAACCAATCACACTGAAGCAAATGTCCGCTTTGTTTCATGCAGCATATTCTAAAGCTGCAACCATCGAAGTTTGTGAAAAGGCTTTTATCACTTCCTCGAGCAATATTGAAACTCTGATCCGCAATAATTATTACCATTAACCGCTACATCAACCCCCTCATCTAACTCCAATTTCCATAAGCGAGCGTATCTAACCTACATTCATGGTGTCACCGAACGCATCAGCAAGATTCTCTTCAGGAACGACATAAAAACCGTCTTCAAACCCAATTTCAAACTCTCACACTACTTTCCCATCAAAGACTGCAATCATCTGGAAGCCCCTGGCGTCTACCAAATTCCCTATTCGTGCGTAGTGGGTACATCAGTGAAGCAGCAAAGCGATCGGTCAGCACTTGTACGCAGTTGTTGTAGCCGGGTCCGCGCTGGCTGAGCATAGACTGGTAACTGGCCACTATTATGGTAGAGAGATTTGTGAATCACTAGATTTTTAAACACCCCAACAATTTAAATCGCCAAGATGGCTACCCCTTACATCACACCTGAAAATCCCAACTGATTAAACATTTTAGCAACTGCCACATTTGACTGGTCCACAACATTTCCGCTGGATTGACCCGAAACAAGCTATATATAAATCCCTCGGGAATGAATAGTCCCCAGTCAGTGTGCAGTAATAGCCCTGAAGATGTCCCCAGAGCGTGGACGAAACGTCGGCCAAAAGCTACAACGACGCGGTTCCAACCCGGAAACCAAGAGCATAGGTCAAGACCGTTATTTAGCAAATTGTATAAGAATTTAAAGTCTGCGTAATTACGACGGAGCTCCAAAGAATCGATATTATATAGATTTAGCAGTAACCTGTGACTGAAATCCTGCTCCCGATAGTGTGCATGTTCTTTGAAGAACATGTACTTTAAAGAACGTCTCTGAACTGGTTCTAATAGATTTATTTGATATTTACATACGAGAGACCAAATCAACGAGGCATATTCCAATTTGGAACGCACAAAAGAAAAGTATAGAGATAAGATGGAATCAACTGAAGGAAACTTGCGAGTGGTCCTTATGATAAAACCCAACATTCGTAAAGCAGAGTTAGCAATGGTATTGATGTGGTCACTAAAAGTGAGTTTGGAATCGAAGCTAACGCCTAAATCTTTTATTAAATGCGTACGCTCCAGAACAAGGCTATCAATACAATAATCATAGACTAGGGTAGGAGTTAAATTTTGATTCGTCTGTGAAGAAGACGTCATGCTGAAAATTTGCTGAATCTTTTAAACAATCTCTAGCGATCTGTAGTCGTATAGACACTAACTGCATCTTACTACATTATTATTATCGATAACAAACACATTTTAATTATTACTGTTTGTAATAACCAACTCCATAGATATGATTAATCTAAAAGTCAAAGAAGTAAGGTGAATAACAATACTTTCTTTTTCTATTTTTTTTTTTTAATTATATTTGATTGCAAATTAAAATATTTAAAGAAAACGACAAACTTGTTAGTACTGCAATGTCCTATCTCCTCTGATTGTATCGAATACGATTTTCAGTGGCATTAAAGGCAAGGAATCCAACTCTTAGAAAACAAGGCTACCTGAAGCATTAGTGAAAATTCAGAAATACTCCAATGGATATGCACTTATTAATTCCCAAAGAAGTTTCTTTAAAATCAAAATTGCAAAACATCTAGGTTCGCTCAATAACAACTACGTACGTCGTCTTAAGTTATGACAAACAACCACTAGATGGCACAACTGGTTTGCAGAATTTCGTCAAAGTGGTACTTTCGTCAGCGATGAATTTCGTGAAGGTCAACCAAAATCGGTTGTTGTTCCAAAAAACATCGATGCTATGGGCAACATGATTGAAGAGGATGGGCTTGTAACTTACTGCGAGATAGAGGCGTCCTTACGGAGGCTGCAGTACGTTCGATTTTGCATGAACATTTTGGTGTGAAAAAATTCTGCTCCCGATGGGTTTCGCATACTTTTACCCAAGCACAAAAAGGGCCCGCCTTTGGGTTTACGAAATGCTCAAAAAATTCGACAGAGGAACTTCAAAATCCGTATCCAACATCGTAACAGGTGGATACATTCACACGAGCCGGAATCTAAGCAATAATCAATTTTTGGGGTGTTCCCAGATGAACCGAATCCAACAAAACATCCAAAGAAGCATTTCCAAGATAATGATTGCTTGTTTCTTTCGTTGTATTGGAGATGTCGTAAGCATTGCTGTGGAGAATCGAAGAACAGTTAATGCTGAATGGTATACAATAATTTGTTTGCCAGAAGTTATCGATGAAATCAGAAGAAACAACTGACAACGTCGCATTATTCATCATCTTGGCAATGCCAACTCTTACACAGCACGTTAACCAATTGACTATTTGAAGGAGAAAAACGTTAACGAATTAATGTCTCATCGCCCGTATTCACATTACTTCTTTTTGTTGTTTGTTGCACCTTCCAAAAAACCATGTTTTTGAACCTTTAGAATGGAAAAAATGTTTATAAAATTGGTTCGAACGCATGCAAAAGTGTATAAATCTTAATAGCCAATATTTTGAAAAACAATAAAACGATTTGGACCAAAAACTTTCATTCATTCCTCGTATAATAAGAGGTTTGGTCCTTATATGGAGCAAGAAGAAATGAGAAAAAAAAATCAAAAGAGTGCGCAATAAAACAACTTGTCCGTCAAAAGCGAGAGCGTACCCCTGTAAGGCCCATCCTTCTCACCGGGTCAATCGATGCCGTAGTTCCGTTGTCCAAAAGCGCGGAACCTAATCGCATCCACTTCGGAAATGGAAGAGGAAAAGGGACCGCGACGTCTACTTCTACCCGCAAAATTGCCAATAATAACGGGAGAGCGATGGTGCGAACCGGAAGCTGTCTCATAAAACGTCAATTAAACGAAAACGCCCACGGGCAAATGCGATTTCGTCCACACCTCGCCCCCATCGAAAGCCTATCGACCCCGACATGTAAGTATATGGCGCCGCGTGAACGTGTGCGAAGTTTCTCCGAAAATAATGGGTTTGGGGAAGAGGAGTGGAGAATGGTTAGAAAAGCAAACGAACATTCAACACGGTTAAATACGGCCCACGCAACTCATTTCGTTCTGGGAAGTAATGTTGAGGAGATAAATCCGAAGCAATTAACAGAAAATGGATTCGCAATATTTCCAAAAGCGAAATAATCAGTGGGGTCCTTATAATATAAGCTAGAACCAAATAGATGATAGGTTGGAAAATATTTTTAATTGACTAGGTTAAAAAAAGTTAATGCTAAAGAACTACTAAGTCGTCCACCCTGCTTTGACGGACTGGTTTCAAGCACTAATGCTATACTACAACTACAAAGGGACGAAGAGGTACGAGGCAAGGAATACTTGATCACGTCTAAATTAAATCAAGACGTGCTAGATAATTTTTTTTTCAGTTATTCGTCAGAGAGGTGGATGGAATAGAAATCCATCTTTGAAGCAGTTCCGCACTGTATTTAGAACAAACGCTATCCACCAATTAATGAAGCCTTCCACTAGGAACTGTGAGGAGGACATGGAAAGGTAACATGTCAGTTGACCATGAGTCAGAAGTTCTACCTTCTGTGAAGGAAAATATAGGTCAACCACCATCATCTGAATTTCTGTACAGAGATGGTTTAAATACGTCAAGTAGTTCAAATTGTTCTTCACAAGATATTGCACTCGCGCCAATGGAAGAGTGTGCTGCTGTTTATTTTGCAGGGTATATTGCAAAAAAATGCATTGACAAATTTAAATACGATAAGTGCATTGAAACAATGGTGAAACTACCTAGTGATGTTCTGACGAAGGAAAACGAGCTGCTTATTCTGATGAGGGAATATGTGTTGGGCAGTCTTCGTTGTCCTTCTGAATTACCGAAAAGTGTTGTTGTTCTGGCACTACAAATGTTCCAAAAAGAAATGCTTCATTTTCATAAAAAAAAAAAACATTCGACATCAGATATACAATAAAATCATACGAGCTATTAAAAACCAAATTTCCTGAACGGATAAACAATACTCGCGAAGAACACAACAAATTTTTCTTAGAATTTCTCATAATTGTCAAATTACATAAATCTTTAACGGATATCCTGAAGATGTAGTCTACAACACCATTGGGAACCATAATGGAATCGGAATTACGAGGATGGTATGATAAATACCTGTGTCAAGGAAGACCATGCAATTGTTTTGCCTTTAGCAAATTTATTTCTCGACATAATTCCCTTATAGCTCTGCACAATTATTCCAGCGATGTTCCAACTTTTTAAGCTATCCAAATAATAGGATTTACCGAACTCTGCAAATCAGGCCTCTGTCTCAGCAATGACTTCCTCATTTGATGTGAACCGTTCTCCACTAAGCCATTTTTTCAAGTTTGGAAAAAGAAAGAAGTCACAGGGGGCCAAATCTGGTGAATATGGTGGGTGGGCCCAATTGTCATAACTGGACTAGTTTTGCTTTCGCAATTGCCGATGAGTGTCCCAAGGCGTTTTCATGATAGTAGAAAATGTTTTTTCTTCGCTAGATGGGGCACTTCTCTCTTTAGTTCAGCGTCGAATCCATCCAATATATCAACATTTTACTATCCCGTGATTGTTCTTGCCTTCTAAAATAAT
>JAROYC020000046.1:141819-184338 GCA_029619255.2 Dynastes hyllus | reverse complement strand
CTTTAAAAAACATTTACTTTAAAAAAAAGAAAAATTAAAAACAAAAATATACAATTTTTTACTTTAATACGAAACAAAAATTTTTTACACTCTTTATTGAATGAAAATGACAAAAAGCAATTAAACTAAATGTTTGTTTCTTGTATTGTAGTATAACAACGTTATATTCACCAGTAAAAAAAAAGAAAAACAACGTTTAGATTCACACAAAAAAAGTGAAAGCTATGTTTCTCAGACTATATAAAAAGGCTTAAATAAAGGAATGTATTTGAAATACACCTAGTAAGTAAAATTTTGCTGTCCGAATATCCCTACCGTTTTTTGGGTTGGGCCCAAGAAAAAAAATGGGGGGGAAGTCAAAAAAAAGGAGAAATATTAAATGGAAAAGGTTTTTAATATTTACTTACATGTTTTTCATATTTTAAAACAAAAATTTTAAATTAAAAAAAAAAAGGTTAATGTAATAAAATAATTTAAATCCGATTTTAAAAAAAAAACCACCTTTTTCAGGACTACTGAATTATTTCGGCATCCGATTCACTAATTTTGCTAATGCCTTTGGGGAAACCCGTCCATACCCGGGAGAATGGTCCACAAATGTTCCTTCGTTTTTTGGACACTTTTTCCTAACACATCGGTCTAATTTTTTCCCCTTAACAACTCTATGGGGTTAGATCGGAGGACTGGGGCGGCCATTCCAAAAATTTTTGGGGTTCTTTCATTTTCTACTTGCTGCAGGTAATCTGTGCACCTTTTAAAATTTATGTTTGGGGTCATTGTCCTGCAAAAATTCAAACCACGCCCAAATTTAAATTTGGGACTCCTGACGGTATGGCATTTTCCCCCGGGTTTTCCGATATTCTTCTTTTTTCAAGTCCCCCCTGTTCCGTTTAAAGGGAAAAACAACCCCAAAACCCTACAGATCCCCCTCCATGTTCCACCGTAGGAACTATACACCCCCCGTAACATTCTTTCCCTCTTATCTGCGTACGAAAACTCTCCGTCTTTTTCCCAAAAACCTCAAATTTGGGATTCGTCAGTGCACGAAACTTTTTAAAAAATCGTCCACTTTTCCGTCTCTATGAGCTTGGCCCATTTCAGTCGTTTCAGCCTATTTCCTCTTGGGAAATAACGGTTTTCGAAAAACCATTTCGCCCATGAAACCCCAAACCCCCTTTCAGCCGACTTTTCCCCCAGAACCCACAAAAAATTTTGGGAACCCGCTCATTTTTGGGAATTCTGCAGCAATTTCTGATGCTGTTGTTTCTTTTGGGCCCCAAACTAATTATTTTTATTCGAAAATTTTCCCCGCAGGAGTCGTTTTTCTTTACGGTCCTGGCCGATTACGATCTTGCACGTCACCGGGGGTCTTTTAAAACGAAATATAGTATCATGTAATTTAGATTTTTTTAATAATTTTTTCCCAAAAACCGTCTTTCTGCGACCATTCCCAGCAAAGTAATTGGGAGATCGTTTTTAAACAGGCTTTCCACGGGGCATTTTAAGCAGTCAAACCGAAAAATTTTTTTTTCACTTGCACAAAAACCCCAGATACTTTCCCAATAACCTCTTCAGAACTACTTGGGTTTTCAAATGTTATAATACTTTATAAAGGGTATAAAAATATTTCCAGGTAACACGAGTGGGAAACAGCTAACCTTCCTAGGGATTATTATAAAGTTTATTGTCACTGTAATTTTGGGGATTTCCCAAATAATTATATATTTTATGATAACGGCCCTTTTAATAGACCACACCGGGAAAATTTTTAAAAACTTCCAAAAAGGTTAGTTTTAATAATTCCTCCCGAAATGTTTTATATAATTTTAAAATTTTTTCGTAAACAAAGTTAATTATAAAAAATTTGGTGCTTTTTTTTTGAAAATTTTTAAAAGAAAGGACTTATTTTGTTGTTTTAAACAAAAAAATATATTTTGGGGTTTTGTGTCACATTGTTTGGGGGGCCCAAAAAGAATTTGTCCCGGGGTTTGGTAGTGGGATAGGTAAAAAATACAAGAAGAAAACTGATTTTTTTTTTCACCAAGTGATATTTCTTTTAAATGCTGCAAGAGAAAAAATTTGGGAGTAGAATTGGTCTCAGGAAGAATACGCAAAGATACTTTTTATATTTGTCAAAAATGTAATTCACATGATGACTTGTAAGCCGATGGTTATGTATAACATTAGTTTAATTAGTGACAAGTTGTTTCGCTTGGTGTGACAATTTTCCCCAGTGCTTTGCAAAACTTTTTCGTAAATATAGTTCATAAAGCATGTAAGAGTATAAACATGTAAAATGAATATTATTTCTAACAAAGGGGGATTCCAGAAAACGCAAAAAAGGAACTTTGCGACAATTAGTCCAGGTCTCCCCTACGTAAATCGACTTAAAAAGCATGCTACATATTCGACAGGTAACGCATGGATTAACGAAGGCGGCAACTAGCGCCTCGTAGCGGCCAAACAAGCAAACTAGATTGGATTTCAATACAACGGAATTTGTTCTTTGTTCTCTTTTTTTTTGCAATTTTATTTCCGTTTTCGTAGTACTAAAACACGTGATGCTAGAACGGTTTCAAGGTGAAATTCACGTAGATATACGAGTCTTTGTTAAAAGCAAATGAGCAAGCTTCGCTATTATTACACATATGTCCGTTAAGGAATGTGATATCTTGCAATTTTTCTGCTAAAAGCAAAAAAAAAAGAAATAAGTTAAATTACGAGTAACTTTGGCGAGCATCTGAAGGTTATTCGAGATATATTTTTAAGAAATTGCTTTAAAAGTAAATGCGTTTATAAAATTATATCGTTGGATTTGTAAGAAAATCTCATGAGTCATCGACTTGGCATTATATCAAATAAAAAAGTCTGGTCGAAATTATAAAAAGATGTTTCTGAAAACCCATTTGCTTTGGTGAAGTTAAAAATAAAGTCTATATGATCTAGTCTGTGTTCCAACTGTAGAAAATATTATAAAGTGTATTTCACTACAATGCCTAGCCATGTTTAGCCAAAGACGAGCGTGGTGAATGTTTACGGGATTTATCTGTTACTACGATATTATTTTTTCTCAAACTCAGTTTTATTCTTCAACATAGTCCCCTTGTGAGTCTATAAACTTTTCCTAAGGATACTCCTATCTCTGTAATCCATCCAAATAGTAGTAGGCATCTTGTTCTAGAGAATAGGCATTCAGGAATGTGATGGCCTCCTTAATGGATGAAAATCTCTGTCGCCCAAGCAAAAATTTCTGCCTAGGAAAAAGAAAAAAAGTCGCTGTGGACCAGATCTGGTAAAGAGGATGGGTGGTCCACCAATTTGAACCCTAATCCGTGAATTATTGCCATAGCGACCACTTGTGAATTGCCTAGGTGGAATAAATCTTTCTTTTTCTTCACATTCCCTTCATGGGATCGTCTTTCTGCAATTTCTGCCTTCAGATTGTCAAGTAATGATGCGCAGTATATCCCTGTTATGTTTTTCCTTTTTCCAAACACAGGAAACCCTTGATTAGTGCGGTTTTAATAAGTGGGCAAATTTGTTTTGATATTTACCCTTGATATGTGTGGTGTCAAATTCCATTAGCGTGCTGCTATTTTCTTGCACAGAGGCAGAGACCATTCCTTACATTTACTACTCTCTAATCGCTGGATAGACCCTCAGCAATCCCGACGAGTGTAAAAGGTTGGCAGACTTATAGCTCAACATAACCTTTCATATCTTTCATAGCTATGGACATGAAAAAGAGTACTAAATGAAAAGTCGTCACTTTGGATATGAAACTGGATATAATTAAGAGATTTAATAATAGCGAAAGCAAAACCAAAACAATGGTAGAACACTAGGTTTTGATGGGTCAACCATACGTGCCGTTTTGAACAAAGCAGATGAGTACCAGTAAAAAAGCAAAATGGGATCAGCTTCTTTAAGTATGCAATGCATTAGGAATAGAAGTCTATTAATGATTGAAAAATAGAATAAAACACTGAAGAACCGATGTGAAAAGACTAAATGGTATACGCTGGAGCAAACAAATTACAAGAAAAATAAAGCTGAACGTCAATAACACCATGGTGAAGAGTATAACAACATGTGACGCAGAAGTATGGAGAATGAAAGAAGCGCAGAAACGAAGTGTCGAAGCTGTAGAAATAGATGCCTTAAGAAGATCGACTAGAACATCAAGACTAGAACGAGTACCCAACAATGTAATAAAAGAAGCAATGAAAATAGAAGAAACAATAACTGAAACCATTACCAGACGACAGTTTGTGTAGTACGGACATGTGAAACGCATGGGAAATGACTGCCAAAACAAATCATGAAATGGGCAGCTCCGGGAAGACGAAAACGTGGCAGACCAAAAAAGTCATGGGGAGAAGGTATTAGGAGAGTTATAAGTAGAGCGGGCCAAGAGCGCCACGCGCCAGGTTCGCAATCAGGCTGCCGGGCGCATATATGTATGTAAACATAGGTAATTTAAATATGTAATTATTAGGACGAGGACCAAAACCACTGTCTATTACGTCGTGAAGACGCGCAAATATACACCTGCAGTTTGGGTGTTCGTTGATAAATAGGGCGTTGTTCACAGTGGGCCACTACAAAAAAAGTTCATTCATCGACGGCTACGAACTAACAGCGCGCTTATTCATTTACGGATGACGCGCTCTATTCATCAACAAATGACGAGTCTGCAGATGTTACGTTTGCACTACTTCGTGGCATACTAGAAACAAGCGTCGGTGTGCTCGCTTTAGTGATTATGTCTAACGTAACTATTAAAATAAACGGCCATTACCTACGAAAGTTAATAAATTTCTTAGTGAATTTGTGGATTTACCACAATGGGAGTACAATTTTCTGTAAAGTTTGTAAAAGAAACTACTGTGCTGGAGCAAACGTGATTGTGAAAGACATATAAATAGCGACACCACAGAAATAAAAGAAATGGTTTTCACAACAACGTCAATTTCAATTAAATTGCTTTTAACGTTTATGGTATGTGGTCTACCACTTCGTATACTTGATAAAAAAGCATTTCGAAAATTCTGGGGTACATACAATACCGAGTGGATACTACCATCTCGGACAGCGTTACGGAGAGATATTCCACGAATACGTGAGGACATTGAAAATCGAATTAAAAGCCGAATTAAAAGATAAACAGCTGTGGCTATGTCTTGATGAGACGACAGATTCCCAAAAAAATTCTATTTTGAATATAATAGTGCGCGTATTAGATCCTATTAAACCAAATTTGCAATTCTATTAGCCAGCAGAAGATTAAAACAGTGTACTAGTGGCCCAATACGGCCGTAGTTCTCGAAACGTTACAAAAATTTCAAGTGTCAACCAGTCAACTGTTGTTGTTCATGAGCGATGGTGCAGCAACAATGTGTAGGGGTGGGCCCGTTCCCTTAAAAGAAAAGTGTGAAGGACTTTTACATGTTACGTGTAAAGTCCATGCTTTACATCTTGTGGCACAAACTATTCGAGAGTGTTTCTCAAAAGTCCTAAGAGGACTAGGGCATTCCACAGGTTATGCCCTGGTATTCGAGAACCACCACAGCCCATTCTTACGCGTTGGGGAACGTGGTTAAAAGCCGCTTTTATTATAATGAACATTTTCAAAGTCAAATCCGTTATTTTGCAATTCGTTCCTGCGAAAGCTAGAGCTATTAGGATGACCAGAAGGGATTTCTCGATATTTCTGTTGAAACACATCTAAAGAATATTAGCAACAATTACAAAGGGTTAGTAGACGCGATAGAAAATTTACAAAATTCTGGATTGTCGTTGGTAGAATCAGTGCAAGTCGTGGACGAAGTTAGTACATTGTTACACGTATATAACGATGCAACAAGTGGACGAGTTTTAGCTAAGTTCGATAGTGTTTTAAAAAGAATCCGGACTACGAGATTAAAAACAAATGTGCGATGGGGCATCTGCAGATTCCTTGACTAAGTCTAAAGATTATTTTAATTACGCCTGTCTTACTTCGGTAGTCGCGGAACGTTCGTTTTCGAAATATAGAACATTTTCGTCTCGGCGAACATCCTTCACCGAGGCAAATGTGGAAACTTATCTGATGGTGCAACTTTTAAAAAGCTATCCCATTATTAAGAAGGATAGAATTTATTTATTATATCTTTATTTACAGTTACATTATTAAGTACAACAGAATAAAAAAGCGTTCAGTTTCTCAGTTATTTCCTTATTACATCCCATTTAAGCATACCGTTTTCAATCAAATAAAAAATCATAATGAAAATAAAAACCTCAGCGTGTACATATATATATATATATATATATATATATATATATATATATATATATCCGCTCTAATTACTAAACATTATTATTGCGTCAGCTTTATTTTTTTACTCTTGTGTATTAATTTCGAAATATCACATATCTGCTGTGACTCACATATACGCTATTTACAATAAGCGGCCGTTGCGCCTGATTCCGATTCTGTTGGATGGCGCAATTTGGCCCGCTCTAGTTATAAGCGAAAGGGGCATAACCGAAGATGAGACCCAGAATAGGCGAGCGAATTTGAAAGACGAAAGGCGATGTTTTAAATACATAACTGCATATGAATAACAATTTGCCTAACCAAAATGTGATAAAATTACATATTTTTGATTTAAGGAAATATAATCAGGATTTCCGATAGCAAAATTGGCTTGTAACCTAAGCTGTTGCTTGCTGGACTCTTTTTTTAATGAAAATATTTCTCGTCTCCATGTGTAAGACGAAGAAAGAACATCAAACTAGGGGAATATAGAGGGAAGAGGTCATCAACACTGCTTCGCCTCGTAAAAATACAGAACTAAAAGTAGTTCAAATGTCAAAAGACAACACCTTCAGCAAAGGTAAATAAATACCACAACAATATATAATGATTGGAATAGAAGATTTACTTATTTGGCTAGAAGAATGTAATCAGAAACGCATTCCTATTGATGGAAATAACATCAAGATTAAAGGCTTGAGTCTTTTCTCCTCATTAAAGGAAAACAAACATCAAGGGAACACTTCAACATCCCCCGCTAGTAAAGGATGGCTAGAAAAGCTCGATCTGGCATCAAAAATTTTAAATTATCAGGAGAAGCAGCCAGTGCCAATAAAGATGCAGCACCATTATATCCCATTGAACTGGAAAAAATAATTGAAGAAATTGGCCTTTTATAGAAAAGCATTTTTGGCAAGGAAAAAAGCAACCGCACTAGGTCATAAAGCATCCAAGGACAGATTAACACTTCTACTTGGAGGTAACACTGCAGGTAATTGCAAATTGAAGCCGATGACACTATGAACCTCAGAGCATTAAAAGGTTGTAACAAGCAATCCTTTTCAGTAATTTTTGAATCAAATAAAAGAACTTGGGTGACCAAGGAATTGTTTGAAGAATGATTCACTATGCATTTTTGTCCCACAGTCGAAAAATTCTACAAGGCAAATAATTTAGACTTCTAAGTTCTAAGATAGTGCTCTTGGACATCCTATAAGGTTATATTTCTACCACGAAATACGACTTCCTTACTCTAACTAATGGACCAAGGAGTTATTTCTGTATTCAAAGCGTATTATTTGAAACGAACTTTTGCTCAGGCAATTCAAGCTATAACTGGAGATGACGCAATCACTCTCGATGAATTGTGGAAAGATACAATATTAAAGAAGCAGTTGAGAATATACACAAATCGTGGGAAGAAGTGACGATGTGCTGCACGAGAGCAGTTTGGCATAATCTTTTGCCTGAATGCGCAAATGATTTTTGCGGTCTCATTAATCCTGTCAAGAACAATTGATGAATTTGTTACAATTGGGGAAGACCTCGGCTTTGAAGAAGTAGATTTAGAAAACGTTAGAGAATTATTGGGCTCGCTTTCAAATGATTTAAGTAACAACGAGCTTCTTGAAATTCAGTACCAACATGTATATGAGAAAGAAGATGAAAATGAAACAGAAAAAAGCAAGTTGCTCCCTAGGAAATTTCATTCGAGAGACTTGAAGAACAGCTTAATGCACTTGATAAAGCAAAACGATTAGAGTTTGATCCCAGATGCAGAGAGAAGCATGAACGATCGTTGAGGGTTAAAAAAAACATGGAGGAAAGGAAGAAAGCTATCACTATTCAATTGAAGTCAGATAAGTTTGTAAAAAGTAAAATTTAAATCATACTATCTCTCTTTTAATTTATCCCTTAATAATTTATGAACTATGCGGTGCATTATAATTATGTTTTTAGTAAGAAAAGAAAACAGTTTCGCCTTTTTCGGACCCAATTCACAATCCACTGTTTCGACTATGCCTTGGCTTCAGGAATGTACTGGGTACATCTACAGTTATTGATCGACCACAAAACTCCGATTTATTTCCTTTGAACTGCGTCAACAGGGCTTTAGTAATGTTCATTCGAATGTGTTTAGAGATTTAGTAATATCTCCACAATCAAAAAATCTTAGAAATTGAACCTAGACTAGCAGATAAAATTCATTTCAAAACACGTGCCATATTTAATGATGAATACTATTGTTTGGTTGCATTTTTGCAAGCATTCAAACCATAAGTTTGAAAATTTTTGGAATTCAAAAGTTTAACAATCTAAGGTGCACAAGTGATACTGGAAAAATCTAAGATGAATTTATTCTAGAAAAGCCTTCGTAGGCAGTTCTAGGTATCAATGAGATGATAAAGATATCATGGCATCTTTTTGCAGAAATCTAGCCAGGCCAGACGCTATGTTGGCCATTTTTTTGGTGTTCATGACACGAATGGAATGCAGATTACATGTATATGAGATAATTGACGTGAGGTAGACGAAGATAAGGCCGAGTTTAACGAACAACAGGCTATTATCTCTGGAGGTGTTGAATTTCGCTGAAGTTAGCGAAATGGCGAACATGTCGCTAGCTTATCTTCAATAGGACGAGTTGCATGTAACCTGATCGTAGCGATAGTATGTTACATGGAAGATGGTAATAATTAGTACATCAACCTGGAATGAAATTATGTAAAGAATGTGCAGATATCAAAAAAATTTAAATCTGGATGATAGCGTTTGTAATACTTGGTGAAATTAGTCAGCAAATGTAACTCTAATTTCTTCAATTTCTAGAATTTTTCACCCTCTCTGCAATTTAAACTGCATCACACTAAAGCCTTCCAAAAGATTCACAATGCAGACTGCCTTCCAAGATCTCCACAATCGTCTTATTATTCACCAATCCAACATGTGTAAGATATTGTACCAAATTCTTGGATGGAGCATTTTCATTTGTAGACAGTATACGAGCAAAAGGCAAAAAGTTCTCAATCTAGCTCAAAGATGGCATCGATAACAATGATATTTTTTGTGAGGTTAGTACACGTTTCACAAGACCGTACATCAAGTGTTAAATTTATCTGTGAAATACTTTTCTTTATACAGCATTTTAAAATGGACGTGTTGTATCTTTCGTTGAAATGGATAAACTAGAATCTCGTGGCGTCATAAAATTATCCGATTTGGACGATTTATCATCCAAAATTGGTAAAGGTTTACAAGGAATCGGCATCTTCATTTTCAACAGCGAAGAAATTCGAACGACCTCTTGAAAATGATCCGCGTGAAAGACGCAACCACACATAAAAACAACGAAAAAGTGCACAATATTGGTTGATCGGCGATTAAAGGAGTGTGAGATGTTTGAGGCCGTAGTCATATCAGAATTAAATATGAGAAAGCTTACAATTACTGCAAGACGCAGACCAAGAGCAAATGCTAAAACGAATTCCTCAACAATGTTTGGGCTATTCTAAAAAGAATCCAACAGAATTCGTGTTCCGATTTGTTACTATGAATGAGACGTGAGTCCATCACATGCCAGAGAAAGGAAAGAGCAATCAAAATATTTGGTGGAAGTCGTGGCTCTACACCAATAAGGGTGGACTCGATTGCATCTGCCGGAAAAGTCATGGCAAGTGTTTTTTGGAATGCAATAGGTATGCTTTTTAATAATTATCTTGAAGAGGATAAAACAATGACTACGCAAGTAAAAATTCATGAGAAGAGACCTGGATTGGAAGAGAAAAAAATCCTTTTTCATCGAGACAATGCACCCCCCAAAAAAGTGTTTTGGCAATAAGGAAACTAGGAAATTTTAAGTACGAATTGATGGGACTTCCGCATTATTTACCAGATTTTGGTCCGTCTGATTTCCACTTATTCTCCAATCTAAAAAAAAATCTAACTGGAAAACATTTCGAGTCGAATGACGAGGTGTTCATGTTCTCTTTTAAAATAACTTTACTCATCAAAAATTCATCGTCAATTTGTATTTGGAAAGGAAGGATCAAAATTAAAACAATCGCCATCGCGATTAAAATAAAGGAAAAGAGGGACGCGAATTGATTTTCTCACTTTGAGTCAAATTTTCATCGAGGTAAGTCGTATTTTGGCTGCGCTCCAAGTTTCAAGGGTTAATATTTCAAATCATATTATAAATTCAAGTTAGAAGTGAAGGTTGGTGGTAAAGAATAGGTAGTTTTCCTGTAAATGTAATATAAACCTAGAGTTTATATTGACATCGTCATAAAATCAGGTTAGTTTTAATTATCAGTTTTAAATTTCGTTAAAATCTCATTAGTTGATATTAAAATTCGTTTAAATTGCCGAAAAGGTGTTTTACAACACTTCCAAACCTTCAGTTCATACAATTAATCAATAAAATATAGCTGGTGTTTTTTGTGTGTTGTAGTATTATACCAAGTACATAATTAGTGTATCGTTTCATATAGAACTAATATTTACATACCTAAGAAAACAATGCCCCGTAAAAGATTTTACTAATGTACATAAGTATTTTCATTTTTCCCCATTTAAAATATGACGGTAGTGCAGTTTTTTGCTTAATATGCAATGTTCGTTTGGCTGCATTGGACAGAACTGATTGCCAGAGGCATGTCAATGGTATTAAGCATATAGAGAAATGCAAGAACTGAAATACCTTATCACTATTCCTCATACATTTATTAATTATGTTTACCTCTTGTAATCTTCCGTTGTCGTTGGTGAGAAAGCAGCTTTTAAAACGTTTTGGCGACAATACGTTCCAAAGTACCATTACCCCCACAAACACAATTACAGAATCATTTGCCGCGAATGAAAGAGATGCTAGAAAATGTGTTAAACGTGATTTGTGTTCCAAAAAAATATGGATTGCCGTGGATGAGATGACCGATATAAAGAAAAACAGTATTGTGAACGTAATAGCTCGCATTTTATCTAGCGAGAACACAGCATCTCGATATTTGTTAGCTTGCAAACGTGTTCAACAATGTACCGCGGAAAATATTCAAAAAGTGATAATGAACGCTTTGAAAAAATTTAAAATTGCCCATGATCAAGTTGTGATGATTGTGACAGATAGTGCAGCAACGATGTTAAGTGTTGGGCGATCCTTAAAACATATATTTCCTAACTTAATACATATAACCTGCGTGCTGCATGCTTTGCATTTAGTTGGTGAAGTTGTTCGACAACATTACGGAAACGTTGATCGGATGATTGGAAGTACTAAAGCAGTGTTTCGTAAATCTCCTAAACGTTTAAAGAATTTCGTAAATTTTGTCCAGGTATTCCAGAACCTCCTGAACCAATTTTAACGCGATGGGTACTTGGCTAACAGCACTTCTTGCTATTTGATCCATTTTTCAACAAATTCAATCAGTTATAATGCGATTTAATCGGAATGAATCCAAAGCAATTAGAAAGTCAAGAAATTTCAAATTCCTCAATTTTTAGAAGATTTAACAACAATATGTACCAATTATACAGTATTACTAGATGCCATCAGAAAACTACAATGTACTGAATTGTCATTGCAGGAATCATTAGACATAGTGGAGAGTGTAAAAATAAATTAACGCATTAAATGATACGCCAGGATTATGCGCTAGTCAAAAGTTGGCAGATGTTTTAAGGAAAATCCGATTTTAATACTTTAGAGGCCGTTTATAATAGTGTAAGAATAGTGAACTTTTAAGTGATTTTGAAAAACAGTTTCTATATGCAAATGTAACTTCCTTAGATGTGGAGAGATCGTTTTCTATGTATAAGAATATTTTTCTTGTCGACGCACAAGGTTTAAAGAAGTAACTGTGGAAACATATGCAATGATGCAAGTTTACAGTAGTTCACATCCTGATGCCTCTAATTTGTTGAATAATTAGTAAGTAAGTTTATTTATGAATTTTTCGTATTCTTATATTAACCCGTAATACCGACGCCTATGCGAGTCCGCAAGTTTTGGTTACTCTAGTTATTATTATTGTTGTAGTTTATATTTTTATTGTTTTTCTTTGACTCATTTCAGGTTTATACGTCTATTTTTGTTATTGTGTATATTCCTGTTGAAATAAATTATATTATTATGTTTATTATTCTTATGTATTTTCAATTTGACATAGTTGCTATTCTTTTGTTACGCATATGTACATACGAGGTGCCGGATATGGGTATCTTGCAGACTTTCCAGATTCGCATTTCAGAGATGGTCTCCATTCATTGGAGAAACGTTGGATAAAGTGCATTGAAAGAGAACTTTTTTGAAGCAGAAACTAGATGACAATGAATTCATTAATAATACTATTATACATTTAAATCTAATGCTACTGGCTATGATGGTATCAATATTCATTATGATCCGGCTATGCTATCCATTTACTACGCCTTTCATAAGCTACACACATGGTCACGTTGGGCAAACGTCGTGTGAAGGCCATTTTGGGAAAGAACCACTGCAAGTGCTTCAAACTTCGAGAGAACCAGGAAATATATCCTGAAGATTACATGAAACGGATGGAGTTCTGCGAACTTCTTGCAAGTTTTTAATCTTAACCTAAAACAAATGGTTTTTGTTTCTTGGTCTTCCTCGCAGGAGGACCACCAAAGGTTGGTTTTTATTTTTGGAGTTGTTGCTATGATTCTCAGATACAGTTAATGGAACACAATTCATTAAACAAAGCTTAAATGTTGCTGACGATTGACTTAACACTATGTATTTTATTAATTATTTTTGGAATTGCTGTCGTTCCTGGAATGTTCCAACTCTTTCATGACTTCTATTTATTACCACATTAACTTATTGTTAGAAAAAACATCTCAAAGTGATGCACCTGAATACGAAAGACGCTTCCATTAATGTAAATCATCCATGGATTACTTAGATTTTAGAAGTTTAGAAAATTGCTTTAGCAAATAAGTACGTTTACAGACCTTCCAGATTCGCACTTCAAAGATGGTCTCCGTTGGTTGGAGAAACGTTGTTTAAAGTGCATTGAACTTTTTTGAACTAGAAACTAGATGTAATAGTAAAATCATTAATACTATTAATACACTTAAATCTAATGCTACTGCTACTTTCATAAGCTATAAAGTAAATACATGCGAGGGAAAGTCAGTAAGTAGGTCACGAAAAGCTATTATAAAAGTAACAAGAGAAATAGTTAGCCAAAAACAAGGTTTATTTTTCAACATAGTCTCCATCTTCATTGATACACTTATCCCATCGCTTTATTAATGCCCCAATGCCTGCTGCATAAAAGTATTTGGGCTGCCGTCTGAATCACGTGCGTACCTCTTGTTGAACATCATTATCACACTCGAAATGTGTTCCGCCAAGATGCTTTTTTAGTGGACCAAACAGATGATAGTCGCTTGGAGCTAGATCGGGACTGTGCGCCGGATGTTGAAGAAGTTCCCACCCTAATTCTTCAATTCTCGCCTGGGTCAACTGGGCCGAATGCGGCCTGGCGTTATCGTGATGTAGCAATATTCCTCTCGTCAGTAGGCCTGGACGTTTTCGTCGAATTGCATCCAAAAGCAACAAGAAAACTCCACAGTATGATTCAGCAGTCACGTTCTCATTTCTATTCGGGAAATGGGCTAGGAGCCTCCTTGAGAATCCCAGAAACGGAAGCATAACCTTACCAGCTGGGGACACAACCTTGAATTTGTTTGTTGACGGTGAAGAAGGACGATTTGAAGCCGCTTTGTTTCGGTTGTATTGATGCACCCATGATTCATCACCAGTAAAAATTCGTTAAGCAGTCCTCCCTTCCTCTGCGCCAGAGAAGTGTTGAAAGGGACAAACCCATTCGAACCCTTCTGGTTCTTCGGTCAGTTGTTCAGGAACCCTGTGAGCAAACTTTTCGGAAATTCAAACGATCGTGCATCAGTTCGTAGGCTAAACCATGAGAACACCTATTCATTTGCTATGCTGTCTATTGTTACCGGCCTGTCAGTTCGAATCATCTCTTCCACCCCTTCAAGTGTTGCATCTGTCGCAATCTGAACGGGGCGGCCACTTCGCTGACCGTCAACAACTTTTGAGCGCCCTTGTGAGAATTTCTCGACCAGTTATACACGTTACGTGACAAACACTTTTCACCATAAACAGGAGAATTTCCTTGTGGATATTTTTTGGGGGAAAGTCCTTTTGCCAAAAAAAACGCAGAACAGCACGCTGCTCTTCCACAGTACACTCTTCGAGACGGTCGCTATTTTAACACTTTCGTACGCGCACGTCAACTGTCACTTGATTATCATTAAGCTGGATAGTGCTGCCCCAATGACAGATACGGAAAATAGCTCTTGCTATTTTCAGCTTCCCCCAACGTTTGTGACTTATTTAATGACTTTCCCTCGTACACCACAGAAAACTCTTTTCCTGACAGCTGGAAACAGTCACTTGTCACCCCAATCCATAAAAAAAAAACAGTATACAAGACATTAAAGATTTAAGACCGATTACAATATTGCCAACTTTATCAAAGATTTTAGAATAAATCTTAGAACGCTAATTTCGGAGGTTTGTCACCGACTGTGAATTACTTCCAAATATTCAATCCGGTTTTCGTTCAGGATACAGTTGCATAACTGCATTATTGTGTTACGAACTATAATTTTTTTTTTATTTATAAATTGATAATTCTAAATACTTTGTTTGTGCAAGAACCATCTATTTGAAGCCAATCCCATCTATGACCAATCATTTTTATTATTTCCAATGCATTCGATTTAAACAATCGAACGAGATTAAGAAGGAATTTCGAAATTGCAGCAATAAATCCATCAACTCCCAAACACAATAGCCAGCTTTCAATGCAGACGTATCTAGTAGGACCAACACCCAACTCCCGATTTACCAACACTAATACACATGCAAAGAATAAGATGAAATGATGAAACATTACGACATTACACGTAAAGCTTGCAACTCAGGAGTGACCTTGGGTTTCTCCCAGCAGAACGAGATTCTTCGCCTATCTCGAGAAATCACCAAAAGAAGCAAGTGGTTAGTTGTGTATGGAGAAATGAGGTAGTCTTTTAGACGTAATGGATTATTCCACGGTAATCTTCACTTAGAATCAGCTTCTATACGTTGGCATTCTTTATTTAAGGCTCTTACTGTTAATTATCGAGAATTGAACTGACAACGTATTAATTTACTTGAAGCTTCATGACGGAGTTGCTTATTATAAGTGGGAGGCTTCTTATACTAACGTTTGTGACATTGCATTAGATTGGTAAAAAGTCTAAACAACTTTAATTGAACTGTATTATCGGTGTGGTGTGATTTTATTTTCGTAGTGTATACAAATTTTTGTAAAGCTACAAAATACCTAAAAAGGCAAGTTTGTCATAAACCCCCACCTAACAAGGGAAAATGGCAAATGAGTCGAAAGAAAACAAAGAAAAAGCAGAACTTTTCCCAGAACATCTAGCGACATCGAACTAATTGAGCCAACTGAAAAAGAATTTGGGAGAATACCACCTGCCCCCTCAAAAGAAGTTGCAAGAACAATAAAGCTACAAATAAATTCCAAGAAAGTGTCAGGATATGATTTAATAACTGCTGAGCTATTAAAAAATCTACCAAGAACAGCAATCCTAAAAATGATGCATATAATAAATGTTTCCTTCAGAATGAAATATATTCTCCGAATTTGGAAAATAGCAAAAGTGCTCGTGATTCTAAAACCAGGCAAAGCACCGAATAAAACCAGATTAAAAGCGATAATAGCCAAGAAAATCCGAACCATCAGTTTGGTTTTACGAATTAATATTCAATACTTGAACAAGTCCATGGATTGATTGAAGAAATAGAGCAAGTACTTGAAGACAAGAAAATAGGTACTGCAATATTTCTGGATGTGTCCGAGGCGTTTGACAAGATGTGGAGTACAAACTAAAAACCCTATTGCCTAAATAGTATAGTGACATATTAACATCCTACATAAGAGAGTAAAATTTGAAGAATACTCAGGAATCAAGCAAATAAAAGCTGGCGTACCTCAAGACAATGTACTCGGTCCTATCTTGCATATGCTTTATACCAGTGACATACCAATTACAAAATATACCCTGTTAGCTACTTTTGAAGACTACTCAGCAGTACTCTCAAAAGATACAGACTTTGAAGAATCTGCAGCTAAAACTCAAAGCACACTAAATGGTATCACTACTTGGACACGAAAGTGGAGAATCAAGCTCAATGAACAAAAATCAGTACACATCAAGGAAACATAGAGAAGTATTACTAGAAATAAACCGCCAGTCTATACCATTTGTTAACGAGGCGAAATATTTGGGGATGAACCTTGATGTTAAGCTTAAATGGAAAAAACCTAACTAGCTTGAAATAAGAAACCTATCATAAGACCAGTGTGGCAATATGGAGCACAATTATGGGGGCGCTCTAAACCTAGTAAAATTAACATGATTCAGATGTTTCAGAATAAAGTACTCTGGGAGATCGTTAATGCTCCAAACAGTGTCCGACATTATAAAGAAAATGGCTCAAAACCATGAACGGAGGCGTCACCACCATCCGAATATAGAGGAGATCCAGCTGCTTGACTATAAGTAGGCTACACGACGACTCAAGAGGACCAAGCCATTGGAACTGTGTTAGTGCGCGTAGTGACTTGATTTTAAAAAAAAAGCAGAGCACAGTGTTTGTGAAATGGGCATTAGAAGAGCGCAAAAGAATGCTTGAAGCAGTTAAGAACTAGGACATGACACTTGACAATGCTTAAACTTGAATATTTAGTTTTTAAGTGTAGTAATTTAGGATAGATTAAGCTAGTGGCTAGTCTTGTTATTAGACTAGGTATAGCATTATAACACTTAGGTGTTAAAAGAATAGTGTATACAATCTACTTACAAGGGAACATCCCGAACCCCTAAATTCCAAAAAAATTGAAACTTTGTAGTCCTCACCCCAAGATGTTCGAAACCATTTTCCTTATCGGCCCAATTTCGTGTTAAGAGGGCGAAACCACCCCTGAAATTTTACTTGATTTTCGGTTTTTTGAAAATAATTCGATAACGGTTGGACCAAGTACATCAAAGTTATATATCAAAATAATCGCCTCTTTGAGCTCTATTGCAATGTGAAAATAGTATTTCTATTTAAAAAATTTTGGGTGGTGCTTTCCCCCCTTCACGAATGAACCTATTCAAATGCCATATTGTGGATGTTATACAGCCCTTGAAGCAGCTTCAAAAATGATATTTAATATATCGTCTTTAGAGACTGTGAAGGAATGTAATATAAATTTTGATGTTTTTAGATAGATATGTTTTAGAAAACAGAAATATAGATTCGGATGTCGATATTACAATTCATAGTGGTAGAAACATTTATTCAAACATATAAAATTAAGTAATTACTTAATTTGTATGATAATGCATTTCTTCATAAAAATGCTTAAAGCACAAAAAACTGTTGCACCAGAAATACCGTATTATAGCACGCGTTCCACATATGGAATATCGCGATGGAATTTGAAAATCTTCTGTGAAGGCAAAAGTGACAAGATTATCGAAACGATTTAGCCGGTCCGCAATATAACCATTTTTGTACCATGCATAAGCAAATAAATTATGATATTTTGAATTTCCTAACAACATTTTTCCAAACACGAAATCCATGGACGTCTAGGCGTTGTATCATACCAGTGGTTTTCTTTGGTATTGTGAGGATGTTCACATTCTTGTCGGCCGATATATGGTCTTTTAAGTTAGATGGACAATGACCAGTCCACGAATCTAGCAATAAAACTGTTTGAGATCCTGTATTTGGAAGATATACCTTTGTGAACCATTCCGTGAATAATGCTGTTGTTAGTTTTCCGAATGATGAAGCAGTTACATAAATATTTTCTGCGTGGAACATCGATTCTATTACTCGTGGTCCAAATGTACCACTTTGTTCTTTCAAAACCATGAGTAGGGGCGACAACAAGCGTTCAGGCGCGGATACTGTAGGAAGTATGGCATAGCTGTGTGTTGTACCGAATATAGATTGCACAATACTTTCAACTGCTTTCGATCCCTGTGGGGCAAACGTGCGACCAGAGTGCAATTCCAAATTGAATCCACTTTCATCAGCGTTGAATGTATTGTATTAGTAGAGCCTGCCTTTGCAATATAAGGTTTTACTTCTTGTACGAAAGCCGACGAAATTTGATTTAACTCTGCCGTGTCTATACCATATGAACGGGTTATAAATTTGGTAATTTTTCTAGAAACTATCCTGTATACTTTCTTGAAGTTCCATAACCAATGTGGGGATGCTTTGAAATTTGTTAATCCGATTTCTTCATTGGCTTCCATAGCCCATTTACGAAGATCTAGGTCGTGAATTATAGCATGCGCTTCGCTGCTAGCAACAAATTTATTAAAATATTCCGAAATTTGTAATAATTTCTCTCTTCGTGTTCCTCCTTTTTGTATTGATACCTCCCATGTAAAAAGCAAAAAATTTGTGAATACAAAAATGTCTTAAAATTGGCATGCAATTTCTCACCTATATAATTGTTGTAAAAACTTTACTCTCTTAAATCTATGTTTTACAGCTTCAAATGAACGTCGTTTTTTCCAAGATTTCCAGAAAGTAACAGCTTTTGTCTTATATTCTAAATCGACAATATCTCCTTCTTCTTGCAATTCTTCTTCTTCAAATTGTATAACTTCTAAGACTTCTTCCCGCGAAGATGGATATCTATCATCAACAAATTCTACAGAATGTCGCCTAAATTCTTGCAAGAATTCTGGCGTTACGTCGTTATCTACTTCAAAGGTTGTATCGTCCCGAGATCTAATTAATATATTCTTCAATACGTCGTGCTTTTTTACTTTCTTCATTGTTGAAAACTATTGACGATTATCGTTTGCGAATTAAATGTCAGTATTAGTAATCGAACGACATTTATTGGATTTACTAGCATTGTTGAACCAGTACTCTAATTCTCACAGTCAGATGCAGTATTAAAAAGTTACAAAAGTGACTTTTTCTTATATACTTATTTTTATCCAAACAAATCAATAATTTTAAACTATTACATATTAACTATTACTCACATTAAAGATTATTGCACTTATTATAAGTATAAGTCATACTTTATCATTGTTATCATATGTATGTACAGCTGTCGTCGCGCTATATCTGCCTTCATATCATTACCAATTTACAAATTCATATATCGAATTTTAAAGAATTAATAAACTCATTGCATAAATTATTCTATCACATTGATTGTGTGTCAGTAATAGAGATATCCGAAATACGTGTACACATCGAAGATAATACATTATTCACACAATATCTGCGAATTACCTTTAACATATCTTTGTTTTGCACAGGCATTGACAATTACATAAAGCGACGTATCGTGAGGCAAGTTTTATCCTTTTCTAATAATTATTTTACAAAAAGTAAAGTACGTTTTTGAAACTGGTTGAAGAGCTGTATAACATCCACAATATGGCATTTGAATAGGTTCATTCGTGAAGGGGTGGGGGAAGGCACCACCAAATTTTTAAATAGAAATACTATGCTGTTTTCACATATGTAATAGAGCTCAAAGAGGCGATTATTTTGATATATAACTTTGATGTATTTAGTCCAACCGTTATCGAATTATTTTCAAAAAACCGAAAATCAAGTAAAATTTCAGGGGTGGTTTCATCCTCTTAAAACGAAATCGAGCCGATAAGGAAAATGGCTTCGAACATCTTGGGGTGAGGACTACTTGTCCACAAAGTCTCAATTTTTTTGGAATTTACGGGTTCGGGATGTTCCCTTGTTAGGAATTAAGAAGAAATTGCCAGAAACTAAACGTTATTCTGATTGTACACTCCATAGATAATAGAGTATTCACGAACCATCAGAGATAACATACTTTCCCACGCTTTTTGACAAACAGGAAGTAAATATTGATAACACACAAACATCATGTACCTAAGCAACTTGATTGTTAGCCTGGAAAAGTTAAATTGAACGATTGTATATGATAAAAATGTTATTGTGGTTACCATCGTTAATACAAAGATTTTTACGTATTAACTTTGTTTGGTATAATGAACTAGTGCAGGTAAATGTAATTGTGAATTAGTTCTCATTGCAGCCTTCTTAGAATAACTGTTGCATAGGTGTTTGCATGTACTACACTACCTCGTGAGACAGTGTAAGAAGTGCAATATTTGTATAACTTTATCTACACTAAACTAGGTGTATTGCAGTAAGTAATAACAAATACCTTATTGCAGAAATACCAAACAAAGCTATAGTGTAGTACATTTCAACATTTTAGTGCATATACAGGATGAGAATAGTTTTGCTTATTTTGGGATGTTGGATTAAAAAAAAGGGAACAAGTTAAAAATTTTTAGTTTTCAGAAACGAAAAAAAAACGGGTTTTTATGTAACATGTGAGGAGCCTTTTTATTGTATGCGAGTCTAAACTTTTATTCTTGTGTTAATATTTTTTTCGTTGTCTTGTATATTCCTAAAAATCTACCAACAAGTTGTACATATCCAGTTTTCAAAAAGTATTGGGGAATAATCTTGTAGAATAATAAAAAATTAAAATTTAATATTCGAACATGTTTACTTCTGACATCTAATATAAAACTAGACAAGAAATAAGAAATAAGTCTGTCTGAAGTTACTAGTCACATAGGGTATTATATTTTCATGCATAGAAAGCATGTAACAATTAATAATGTCAAAATAAATTGCATACCATAAATAAAAAATAGTAGCTTTTATACTTTCTCCAGTAGCAGCTACAAACTGGAGGTGTATTCAGAAAATTGTTTCGTCTAATGGAACTGTTTCAAACGCTATTTGAAAATCAATTCCTTCTGTCAGGACTGTTCAAAGAATATGTTTCACCTAAAAATCATAGAAAAGCTCGCCGTGAAAAAGCTACTCATCAAGAAAACATGGAAATACAGGTATGTGTTGCAGCAGAAGAAAACAAATGTCAATTTTTTCGACATGTAATTAGCATGGTTAACATGGGCGAAGGTCGTGTAAGGGCCATTTTGAGAAAGAACAACTACAAGTGCTTCAAACTAGAAAACTTGAGGAGGAACCAGGAATTATATCCTGAAGATTACATAAAACGGAAGGAGTTCTACGATACAATGATGATCATGGCAAGCTTTTAAAATATCCCTAGTCTTAACCTAAAAAAAAATGGTTTCTGTTTCTTGGTCTTCTTCGAAGAAGGGGTACCAGGTTGGTTTTCATCTTTGGGGTTGCTGGTATGATTCTCAAATCCAGTTAATGGAACCTAATTCATTAAAAACATAACTAACATGTTGCTGACGACTGACTTAACGTTATGCATTTTATCAACTATTTATGGAATCGCTGTTGTTCCTGGAATGTTTCAGGATTTTCATTTATTGCCACATTTAGATCTTATTGTTAGAAAGAACATCTCAAACTGATGCACCTGAATACGGAAGATGCTTCCATTAACGTAAATCATCCATGGATTACTTAGGTTTAGGAGTTGAGAAGATTTCTTTAGCAGATAAGTACGTTTGGCAAGCTTTAGAAGACGTATGGAATTTTGTGGAACACGGCTGTTGTCATATACCAGTGGTTCTCAAAGAGTATTCCGCAAAATTTTGGGATTCCGTAAAAGAATTCAAATTTAAAACGGAATTCAAAAGCTTTTGATTTTGACGTCCAAGTGACAAACGTATTCAAGGAGGAGGAACATTTTTTTCTAAAGATCCACCTGTCTAACACGACAAGGGAACGCATGTGCTTATTTTAGCAATGACCAGGGGGTGCTAGTTTTATTATAATTATATGACGACTTGGGTAACACTGGTCTTTTCAGGTCCACCTAATCTGAAATGAGCTATGTATTCTTTGCAACATACCAATAGCAATCGCCTTGTTCATCTAACATTTTTTTGCAATATTCTAATTTCAGTGTAGATAGCTCCTCTTCCAAAAAACTTACAGCAATTGAAAACAATAACAAACGAAAAACTAATTTCAAACCATTTGGAATGAACGTCCACCAAGTATGAATTGATGCAGGTAACTTGCACCCGATTAAATTTAACGGTCCATGCATTAAACGCCCAAGCACCGATTGTCATCTGATGGAATGTCTCTGAAGTCCAGCGGTCTCGTTCCGTCCCGTCCCGTCTCGTCCAGCACCGACTTTCATACTTTTTCCACGCATGACGTAGACGCGACATCCAGCAGCAGGTTACAGTCGTTTTGGGAGGTCTTCGTCCGCTCACGAAGAAGGCGTAGGCCACTCAGTCGCTTTCCTTCTCTCTTTTAGCTTTAACGAAGGTGCAGCGACACGACGGGACAGCCGCACGCGTGTGTGTGATATTCGGATACACGCTCAACCGTGGGACCGTCAGGTTGTATGGAATGCGGAGCCGTTATGTCCGAACTGCAGCGAAACATGTGTACCTTAAATACGTTACGTACGTAATATAAAGCGGACAGGCGAACAAAACGGTAGGTATGTGTATGTGTTGTATACACTGTCTCAAAAGTTACCTACTCACCTTTGATTATCTTCATTATTATTGGGACTGTACGAAGAGAAGTAAATTAGATAATTGATACGAGATCTTTTCTCTAGATTACAATGGGAACAAGAGAAAAATAAAAGTAGTGATTTTGTGCAGCTGTAATATACAGGGTGGGGTAGGGAAGTATCCGTACCTTCGAGATGGCGTTGTGAATGGAGGGGACGTGTTGGAAGGGTGAGGATAGACTATAATGACGCGCTGCCTTGGAAGTTTCTCTTAGTGCTGCCATTAGTTGTGAACATGGGTTGGTCGAAAGAGCAACGCGCGTTTGCCGTCGAGACGTATTTTTTCCAAAACAAGTTTATCGTTGCAGTGCAGCGTGCGCTGTTACCGTCAATTCTGAGCGGTATGTTAACGTGATCCAACAATTTCTTGAACCACAACTTCAACAGATAAATTGGGGACTAGTGTGGTTTCAGCAGGATGGTGCCACGGCCCATACTGCTAGAGATTCCATGGCTGTTTTGAGGGAAATGTTCCTCGGGCGCTTGAATTATTAAAAAATTTAAATATTTGTCAGTCTGGTTCATCAGTCCTTGTGTTACACGATCAGCTAGGCAACATTCTGACAACAATCATGGGATTGACTGACGCCAAACGGAGCGTGTAAGGTACCCCTAAAAGATGACGTCAGCATGGAAAATCATTGCCAAATGCTGGTCTAGGAATAAATGTAAAACATGAATGATCGAGAGGGTAGGGGCGATTTGCCACCTGCCGTATTACAGCAAAACATGGAAGGAAAGCGAAGCAGGAACAATAACTGAACCACGCGATACTTTAAACACGTTATTACCACAAATGTGTAATTAAAGAATATTCTACACAATTTTTGGTACCTACAGGCCCTGGCTATCGAACTAGGACCACTAAACACTATGATTTTGGGGTAAAATTTAAAAAAAAACAGTTGGTAATGTTATATTTTTTAGCCCATTGAAATCGTGTCATTTTCATTTTAGATGTTAGTCTTGGCTTCTTGGCCGGACGTTTGTATTTCAAGCCTGCTTCATGAAGACGTCTACGGACTGGTCGGGCTGATATTTGTATACCTTCTCCATTAAGAATTTTAGTGGATAAGAAACGATATTCTGTAGCTACTTTTACTATACGACGATCATCTCTTACGGTTGTTTTGCGTTTGACAGCAAAGTATGTTCTGCCACTACTTGTACTAGAAATATTCTCCTTAATGAAATTCGCGATTCTCAGAACAGTTTGATATGATACATACTCTTTTTGTGCAACTTCACGTTGAGAGAACTCTGCCGTCTCTAGAAGAGCAGAAATTTGCCTTTTTTTCTCTGTGGTTATATCCTTCTTCTTTCCCATTATGATCATAATTGACCGCGAAAATAGACGCACACAAATAAAATTAAAACTCTTTGAAATATAAGTTCTTTGCAAAATTGGTAAAAATACTGCTTTTATTTATATTTGCAATTATACTAGCGAACTAATGAACGGCACAATTCAAATTAAACATAATTATTGTACATATGAATGACAAGAGGCGTGATTCTTATCAGGTGGATAATTGGTTTATTGCACCCCTAACAATTATTTTTAAAACCAGCAATTATCTGTGGCCATAATATAAGAGGGTATTACTAAAACAACAATTATGCTTCAATGCCTAAACGCACAGCTATAATTCGAATCAACGCCGACCTTTTAGGTCTTTTTCGAATAGATGTCACTGTCTTAGGCCGTCTTCCTCCTTACATTTATACAATGGTTAGTAGATGACACTGCTAATATTAATATTTTAAAACTATTTATTGATAAAAACAGTTGTAAAATATTCTACAACTGACAATCGGTACATTTTAAATTGTTTGTGACAGTCCATTCTTTACAAATATTTTAACTAATCTTATATATTCATATTTTAACATGTTAGTCCAGTTTATAGTGCCTTGTACATTTTAAATGCCGTTCTTCTTTGTTACACCAAATATATACAAAAAAATTATTTATACATAATAATAAAATTGAAATTAATATTAATACAATCACTTTATTAATTACATATAATTTCTCAATTAATTTAGATATAGTTCTTGTAATTTGTATTTATTCCTGGTATCCTTTATAGCGTGCTCGAGGATGAGCATAAGTTCGAAACTGGTAGCACTGGTTTAATATAATAAAATGATTTTTTTAAGTAATAGATCAATTTTTATTGACCCTACTATCGATTATGCTTTTATAGATTTTCGAAATTAAAATTATATTTAATAAATATTCATAGAAATTTAATATTTTTCAAGTGGTCCTACTTCCATGGCTGTACATGTGCATTTATTTCTAGATTAAATTTACTGACACCTCGAGGAAAATGGAGAAAATCAAAAGAATGTATGTATTGAGTTTTTCTAACTCTTTTGCCTTTCTAAACTGGCGTTACAATTTAGTGGTTACTACAGTTACTATAACAAAATTATCTAATAAAATATTGCAAAAAAATTGAGATTCAAAAACTATTAAAAAGCCTTCACGAGACGGTCATCATACCATAACCTCCAACTTCGATTATCAACACGGTAAATATAATTACATTCCCATTTCATAAGAATGAATCAATCAATAATTTAAAATGTTGTCATCGCACCATTGCCAGGGATATCGAAAAAAGCAACAGTTATTGTATCGATGCGAAAGAATTTGTCGACTCGAATAACACAATAACGTATTCTTAAATACGCACATTCTATAGAAACACGCATATATACACAAGTCCAAGGGTATCGTATACGGCAGTGGAATTCTGATTGAGTTCGTCAAAACAAGGTGATAAGCCTTCGTAAGTTGAAGAATGAAATATAATGCATGGTTAGGTGCACTATTACACGTTACGATTACTACCGGTACACGTTTGACAACGTTGCTTACGCAGTTCGAAGAGAATCGTTTTTCAAGTCGCGTACACATTTGCTAACATCAATTGTATCGAGGTTTCAGCTTTAATCTGACTTGTTTATACATATTTTCTTGATAGAATCAAGTAAATAGGTAGAATAGTAACTGAAATACGTATACTGCAACGGCACTTATTAGTAGAGTTGCTTAATTTGCGCCAACAGCCAGTGGCGGGCCCATAAAAGTTTACACAAAATAAATGGTCAGAAAGAAAATATAATACGTGCTCAAACACTTACCGTCTTAAGAGTCTTTCGTGAAATCACAAAGTGAATAATGTCTGTTAAATATCTGCAACATTAGATATGTTTCCACAGATGTTTCGGCAAACCGAGTGCGGCGTGAGGAAAAAGTGCGTTTATATGCAGAAAACGAACGTTCTACATTAGTAATTAAAATAATCTTTGGAACAACTTAACGGTTCTGTTGACGCACCTTCACAAATTTGCCTTAATGTGCCAAAATCAGAATCTTTCTCTAAAACACTTTCAAACTTTTCTAGAACACACAAATTTTTGGCCTCTTCTACCGCGCATAGCTATGCGTGAACATGTTGCACTATTTGCAGAGATTCCACTAACGACACCGAAGGATTTTGTAATTTTTCTGTTGCCTCCACTAGTCCAAAGTAATTGTTCTGAATAGATTTTAAATCCGTTTTAACCTGACTATCTTGAAATTTCGACTGACTTTCCTTGATAGCCGCAGCTTCCTTTGGATCGAATTGTAAAACCACGTTCTTAATATTCTCAAAATATTTATGATAATAAAACGCGGCCTGTAACCATGTTCCCCAACGTGTAAGAATAGGTTCTGGTGGCTCAGGCATACGGGGCCAAAGTCTGTGAAATTTGCGAATACGTTTTGGGGATTTGACAAACACTGCTTTTGCATGCGCTATTAAAGCGTCTACCTCAAGATAACATTTTCTAATACTATCTGCCACATGACTGAAAGCATGAATTTTACACGTAATATGTAACAAGTTAGCACAATGTTTTTTAAGAGACCGGCCTACAGAAAGTATGTTTGCGGCACCATCACTGATAAACAATAACAGTTGATTCGTTGAAAGTTCAAACTTTTCCAATGTATTTAACACTAACTTTGAAATTACTTCGGCAGTACATTGTTATACTTGTCTGGAAGCTAATAGAATTGAAGGTGACGATTGATGTGGTTCCATTGTACGTTCCATTACATTAAACACAGAATGTTTTTTACGATCTGTTGTTTCGTCAACACATAACCACAGTTTTTTATCTTTCAACACCGATTTAATTCTTTTTGCAACATGTTCACGAGCAGATATGTTCACGAGAAGATGGCACAATTGTTTGTAACGATGCTCGACTTGGTAATTTGCAGTCCGAATATTTATTTCAAAAGAAGACACAGGCTTCCTTGTCTAGTAAATTAAACGGTAGATTACATGCAATAAAGGTAACATAAATTAAATTTAAATTTATCATAGTGTCGTGTGCAATTTTTTTTTTAAGAATGCTGTTTACTGTTTACGTGACATAGATAATCCCTTTTGGATTAACACATTAAAGGGAAATTACAAACTATACATTGAAGAGACTTAACATCATAGGTGTGATGCGTTCCTGTCCCACAGCAGTGCTGGAAGTCCTGTGCCATGGCCCGACTATAATAATAATAATAATAGTAGGATAGTTCAAAAATGTATGAAAATTGTAAGTGTGAAAAGTTTAACCCGACATTTTACTTGAAGCTCAAGATACTCTACACATTTCTTGGATTTCGTTTGGATTAAACCATAATATTCACCATTCCACAGCTGCGGAAATAATAAAAAAAAGTACACTTATTACAAGAGTTCATTGAAGATGACACATAGATTATTGGTTACAATTTTGAGAAGAATTGATGTAACGTTGTGATTTAAACCCGAATTTTTTAGACAATATATAAGCTACATTCCTTTAAATGATTTCAAGAGAATCCTCATAGGATTCAAGGATCACACAGCCAGCCTCAAGGCAAAGCAAATGTTTGGGCTGAAATGATAGAAGGATGTAGTCTAGGCTCTTCTTTGAAGAGAATTTGGCTGTCCCTGTATGTTTGAGGTTTTTGGGTGACGATTTGGTTCCACTTATGGTAAATTCTTTTCTAAATAACGTGGATGTAGATGTTCCTCGCCCACAAATTTGATTCCATAGGAATCGAGCTGTTCCTCGTTTTAGTGTTAACGTTCAAACGGTTTTAACAATACCTTCCTTGACAGGGTGTCGAGGAACAACCCGTTCAGCTGATCTAAATCCATTGGATTTTTTTTTGTGGGGTTATTTGGAAATGAGGTACTAACAGATCAAATAATTTAAATGATTCGAGATCGAATTCAAAACGAAAGAGAAAATATCAACCCGGAAATCACACTAACATCCAAACACTACAATAAATTCCATTGGAAATTTAGATACTAAAATAAATAATTACTTTGTAGTAATGTCACTTTTGTAAATGTGTACGCTGCTTTAAGACCTCACATAAAATAATTTCCTACACAGAGGCATTAGGTTGTCATCCCGTTTATAAAATACATGTATATGACACACAGAGTGAAGAATGCTATAGATTTTCATAGTCTGAAGGCTATTGGCAACCATATGAAATGGTAGTAAATGAAATTACGAGAAACGTAATATTGACATTACGATATCAGAAGGAATTCAACTTGGACACTATCTTAGTAACTACCACGTAAAGGCAACAAAACATAGATGAATCCGGATAACGATTCATAGAAAATAGATAAATCATTACAGGAGTGTGAGAACGTTTCTTCAAGCGGTTTCGTAAAGATTTCCAATGTTGTGCGCGATGATTGCTTCACACAGCGGCATTCGAAGAATTCCGACTCTTAAGTCGCGTATTTTTATTGAAAACGCATTAGCTGAACGTAATTCAGTATTTACTACCGGGAATGGCGGTTCAACTTGAACGCGTTGCATTGCTATGGTATTACGTCAGATCTATAAAACTTATCTTGGGTAGTAGATGAATTGCATTAAAAAGTGTAAAAAAAAATTTCATAAACGTCTTTAGCTCTGTTCTAAATGTACTCTGTTACTTGTAAAAAGTTGTGATAGTGAGTGATTTTGAATAATACAGAAACGTAACATGTTTTCTATTTAATCTCATGCTACAATTCGGAGTATCATAGTGTTGCATCAAGATGGTTATGCTTAAAGAAAAAATGGCGAAAAGACGAAAGTTGCAAAATCAACAATTCAGAATATAATCAAAAAATGTTCCAAATACTTCTGAGAATAAGCCAGTGTATTGCAAAATCCAATTGGTACAATGTCTTGCATTCAGAAAACAAAAAAAAATTTTCAGAATATGTTTGGGAACATAAAGGCCAGTAGATCCAGTATATTCGAGCAATTATTAAACTCGGGGATGGTTCTGCTTTTGTTTGGGAATGCATAACAGCATTTGGTGTCCGTTCTTTAGACAGAACCGCTGGAAAATTAACGAATCCTCAAAAACTTTGGTATATCAACAGGATAACGTTTAACTTAAGCTGCAACAAAACAATGATCCCAAACATGTTAGCAGAATCGTCAAAAATTATTTGCTCATTTCTAGGAGATAATTTTCTTTACCATTTGGTGTTCAAAATTTGTTCAAAGTTTTATTAATAATTTGGAGCATTTCATTGTTCCTTATCGTACACCATAAACCGGGACTACTTTCACATTGGGGATTACTTTGACACATTGGGACTATTTTGACATGCATTCGTTAATTGCTTTGAGATTAAGTCTTCACTGCATACAAGCATATGTGCAAGTTAGACAATCACCTAAGCTTTGAAGAAGAAGAAGAATGATTAAGTTTAGGAGTATGTTTATGTTGGTATTGCCGCAATTTGTTAAACAATTAAATTTTGAAGAAGAATGAAAATGATTAGTTTAGGGTTATATTTGTGTCGTTGCCTAATATGTTGTGAATGTATGAGTGTTACCTGTTACATTTTCCGATTGTTACTCTTGTGTAGTTATCAGTACCTGGGCAAATATGCGGTAAGTCAGAGGCGTGGCAAGCGCATAAAAGTTTACACATAAAATGAAGGAAAAAATAAATTATAAAACGTGCTGAAACACTTCCCTTTTTTAAAAAGTCTTCCGTGAAATCACAAACTGGGTAACATCTGTTAAATATTTGAATCATTAGATGTTTCAACAGCTGTGTCAATCAAGTGAGTACGACGTGCGGAATAAATGTTTTTTAATGCCAAAAACATTGAGGAATCTAGCGATGTAATTTTTTGCATATTTAAAATAATTTTTTGAAACAACTTGATGCATCTTCACACACCCTTCACAAATTTGTCTTAATATAAGAACATCAGTCTTCCTCTAAAACCTTTCAAATTTTTTCGATTAAAACCAATTTGTTTCGCCTTCTTTCAGCGCATAACTTTTGCGTGAACATCGTTCAAATTTGAACAGAATCCACTAGCGTCATCAAAAATTTTTGGGAATTTTTCTATTCCCTCCGCTAGTCCGGTTTGTTGTGAATAGTTTGTAAATCTCTTTTTAACCCCTTTCTTGAAATATTTCCTGGCTTTTTTTGATTGCTGCAGCTTCTGTCGGATTGAATTTTAAAACTACCTTCTTTACTTGATCAAAATATTTGTTGTAGTAAAACACAGCCCCAAAACCCTGTTCCCCAACGTGTAACAATCGGCTGTGGGGGTTTGGGGTTTTGGACACAGTTTGTGAAATAGTCGGGGACGCCCCGGGGGCTTTAGAAAACCGCCTTTGTACTAGCAATCAATGCTTTACTAGTGGAAAAAAAATGTAGGAATCGTTTGTGCCGCAAGATTTAGAGTATGGATTTTACACGTTACATGTAAGAAGTTACCACTGTGTTCTTTAAGAGATCGGCCCAAAGAATGCATGTTTGCGGCACTATCACTCATAAACATAAAAAGTTTTTTATCTTTCAATTCCGTTTTCATTCTTTTTTCTATATGTTCACGAGCAAATGGCATTACATTTCGTATCGATGTCCGACTAGGTAATTTACAGTCCGCATATTTTTTCCCAAAAGGAGAAAAATTTTTTTTTAGTCTATAAACGAAACGATGATTACATAAAATAAGAGTAACACATAAATCAAATGTAAATTTTTTTTGGGTCCGTATGCCACTTTTTGCAGAAGAATGCTGCTTGCTTTCGATGTGATGTTGACAATGGCTTCGGACCAACACTTAAAGGGATTTTAAAAACAGACATTAAATTTTAGCGCCATCAAAAATTAATCCGGCATGTTGACTATAAAGTTTTTAACTGTGTCCCCATTGGTCGTTTTCGCTACGTCCCTAACTAATTTTTTAAAGCAAACATAAGCGTACAATTACGAAATAAGTTACGACAGCCTACATATACACAGAACTACTCATACAGCATCGATTTAGTACTGACGCGGAACGCGTGAAATAAATAATCGCCGACCACATGTCTACTACACTGACTGTTACCGCTGTTTGCCTCACTAATGATCATACCACTCTGTTAAATAATAGCAACCCGTTACACCATGTATATTTGTCTAATACAAATAAACCTTATTATTATTAAATCAAATTCTCATACTTATAATGTTGATGGAAATGTGGTTTCGAAAGTTTTAAATTTTGCGTGCGAAAATAATTGAAACAATTTAATAAATTCCAATATAACAAGCCTACATTCCCGAGCAATCACATTCCATCACCAAAAAAACAATTGAATAACTAGGACATACTACGAGTTCCATACATAATTCGTGTGAATATCATTACGCCTACTATATACCTCTAATAGGTAATCCATCCCATACCTACATACTTTGATTTTTTTTTTCACCGAACAGCATTTCTTTCGAAGCATCCGAAGAATGTCCGACATTCATTTTTCTCTCTAATAGTAGCGCATAATAGCTAGGTTAGCTTTACACGGCCAGGTATGTGCTAGGCACAAGCGTATACCTGCTCTGACCGTGATTCTTCTTTCTAAACGTTACGATAGGCCGACGATGACCATGTTCGCTTTTCAGCGGTCGCGTTCTTCACCTAAATGCCGATTATTCGTGTCGACCTGGCTGCCTCTTCTTCTCGTCGGCACATGCTCGCCTCCGGTATGCGGGACATTCTTTCGACGACCGTTGTTTGTTCGGCTGTCGTCATGATTTCACGAAGATTGCGCGACCGGACAACGGTATTGAATAGCATTCCGTTTTCGCGGATCGCTTGTACCGTTGACGGAATGTTCTAGGATTTATTTAGATTAGCGTTTTGTCGCATATGAATTCATTTAATTCGGATAGATTCACTGGGAAGAAGGAGGAATGTTCAGCTCAACAGTTTTGGGATTTTCAATTTTTTACATATTTTAATTGATGGCAATATTTACTCATTTTACGGGAAATTTTTAAATGTCTAAGTTGAATTTTTCTTCATCTGAAAAAATTACTCTTTCCCGTTCATGATTCCAGGTTATAGGCCTTTTCGTAAATGCCACCCTAGCTTCAACGTGCTTCACAGTCAGTTCCGGTTTACTAAATTTTTTCCGCCATTTTAAATTGTTATTGCTTTATAAAATTTGGCGTACACATCTTGCAACGTTAGATGATAATTGAACACAAATCTGGAAAGCGACCACGTGATTTTCTGCTGCCAGCCTAAAAATTGTCCTTTCATCGTGTCTACTGTAACGGTTGGTTTTTGGGCCAGTTCTTTTAACAGATTCATACTTCTTCCCCAATTTTAAATACGAATTAACAACATAATCACTTCTATTAATTTGTATTGTTCATAAATCAATAGTTTTATTTTTTTATAATATAAATAAAGCATTAGAATAACCAAAACATTAATGCTAATATAGCTCATGGTATTGGTGGAATCATTTCCGGCAAAAAACAAAGCGGAGGGAAAAGGGACAGCGTAAACCCGCGAACATGTTTCTGCCTCCCCCGGGTCATCAGCGGGGTTTCCCGACCTGTCCTTCCCCCTCGCTATTGTTTTTCACCCCCTCGACTACATGTTGCCATTCTCCACGAACAGAATCACGATATGTCTCCCCACGCCACCTAGCGTCGAGAAACATAGACGTGCCGTCTAGAGAATGGCGACAACAACTCGGGATGCAGACTCCTACCACCTATCCCTTTTCGCTCGCTTTGTTTTTTGCCGGAAATGATTCCACCAACACCATGAGCTATATTAGCATGAATTTTTTGGTTATTGTTACTAGGCAATCTTTTCATGTGTATTTTAAAGCATTAGAATTTTTGAAATGCATATTATTTATATCCACATTAATTGCACTTACCAAAGGCAACATATCCGCAGCCATAATGCAGTAAATTATTCACATTGCATGTGATTTTTAAGGCCATCTACAGAATAATGTTCAAAACAAAGGTGATTTTGGGCAAACAACACAGAGAGGGTTTTTTCCGGGGTTTGGATCCTACCCCACAGTCCTTGCTATCATTATTGATCATGGTTCTCCAGTCCAAGGAATTGAATCGCTTCGGTGATGTGAGTACTGGATTCGGTAAGTCGGTTGAAAATGAAGGCCCAGCGAGCCTTTGAAACAGCTGTTCCGAATTAATTAATATTTTGTATGGTGAGGAGTGTGCCGATACTCTGTGTTGTTTGCCATACTACCCCGCAGTCCTTGCTACTATTATTGAAAAGCGAAAATGTAGAAGTACACATGAAAAAAGTCCCTAGAAACAATAACCAAGATAATGCCAATAAACAGCTTATGGTATTGATGGAATCACTCCCAGCAAAAACAATCTGAGGAGAGAAAAGCATTAATGCTTTTTGCTCTTCTCGACATTATTGTTTATTTCTCAGTTTATACCATTAATCTTCAAAAATACTCATTGTAATATTTCCCGGCGCCACCTACTTTCAATGTGCTCTCTTTGCCACCCCAAACCCGATACGAATTTTCAACGTCGAAACAGTGCGGAAGTCCGTTTCTGTCAGCTTGTTGAGAACCTCCGTCGCTTTCGTTTTCCCCGTTTACACTGTCAAATCTTGTCCCTGTCCGTTTTTATTTTGGAAAAAAAAAAAAGCAGGGGCCAGGTGGGGCAGTACGGTGGGGGGTTTCCCGCGGTGATGCCGGTTTTCCCCAAAGAACCCCTTTCCAAGACAAGGCAGAATGGGTGACTCATTGTCTTGGGGAGCATTGGTTTTGCTTTCCCACAAATCGAGTCTTTGTCTTCTCCTCGTTCACAAAGGGGGTTGTTAAAACCCTCGTCTTTCACAAGAAACTTAAGGTTAACTCGTTGCTCGATCTGAACACTCGCATTTTTGACGCGACGCTAGCGTAGGGTTTTAACGGACATTGCTACAGGAGACTAGCGCGTACAACCGTCCCATCAGCTCAGGGGGGGGAAGCATCTAAAAGACAGACATGTTCAAACCTGCCGTGGCGTGCTCGCTGTTTGCCGATAATAGCACCAGTCCGGTTATTTAATTGCCACACCTCGTATCATCGGTGACATACAAATTAACAATTTCCCAAACATAGTGTTTCTAAAAAGAACTTTTATTGGCTGTAATGCTGATGTACTAGAAAGCAAAGTAAGCTCGTTATCAGTAAAATTGATATTTGACTTCAAATATTTGAGACTCTTTCTAATACAGTTTATAATCGCTCTAGCATGTTTTAGAATCCATTATTATCGAAAGTTTCGGGAATAGATCCATGAATACGACAAAACCCAAAGGGTTTAAAAAAAAGCTGATGAACATTAATGTTCGTGCATCGACGGGTTTTTAACAGAAGTCCAAAATTTAATTTTTTCAATCAAAGATATTCTTACCTTTTTTCTATAACCACTCACTTTCGCTGCACCCACTAGAAATACAGAGCCAAAGTAGAACGGGGTCCCCCTTATATAGATATTGAATACGTTTAAACCCGCTCATTTCACGCTAGAACATTTTTCGGTACCCCCAAAAAAACAATGCTTCAAGTGCGGTTTTTAAAGAACGCCAAAAATTGTAAAAGACATAAACACATGATTTTTTTTACTTACCATCTGCGTGATATGAATAACAAACTAAGGTGTAAAATATAGCATTTTCGCTTAAGTAACGTAAGGTTTTTATTAAATGCTTTGAAAACCTAAAAAAATAATTATTTCTATAGTTATTCCGTTTGTGTATGTATTTAATATTTTTTCCAATTACCGGTAAAAGATACTTTACCGATAAAAATTTTGAAAAATTTTCGCAATTTACCGGTATTGCAATCCCTAATCACAGTACAATGTTGGAAAGATCGTTGCTTGTGACGTATTACCATGGACCTCTTACAGGTTTAAGTATTTTAATGTTCAAACCAAGAGCAAGAAACAGTGAAAGGAGAACAAAGTATTTTGACCATATTTCGAGGTTAAGCCAAATTCTTAGCGAAAAAAATGTCTAATTATTCACATGAAAGAAAAGAAACCATCGCCAATACCTATGCGCGTCTATACATATATTCGGCGGTGAAGCGAACCGGTGCATCATCATGCATACGAAAAACGTTTTTACGCGCGTCCCATGCACAATCCGCGCTGGCCAGACGAAGACGGCGAGAAATAGCAAGACAGAAATGCGCTCGAGAGGTTGATGACTCGACAGTCGCTTGTTGTTGTGATTCTGTCTGTAGCCCGCATTCCTCACATGGGGTCATACATGCCTTCGAGTTCTCCACACGGATCTGTTTTAAGTGAATCATGCCAGAGGCCGCGCGGTGGACAACTTACAAGAGATGCACTGGCGCGATGCATTCAGTATTTGCAGAATTTTTGGTTTTTGGGTTAACGTTATGTTCTGATTTTAGAAGACATTGAAAATCTGACTTTTTCCACAGATAATTCTGAATAGTTCAAGGTCAAACATAGATAAATTGGTGAGGGTTCATGCAGGAACAAGTAGTGATTGTGACATGATTTCTACATTAATTTTCTTCCTGTCGTAAGAGTTCCTCATAAATAAAGGTCAACCAATATCTACATTGTAAAAATAGAACCAAAACTTTCCAAAAAATTTTTTGGGCTTCTTTAAAAAACTTTTAAAACACTTTTGCTTTTAATTTGCTTTAATATCTAGTGCTTCATTTTACCTTTCCCATTTATAACACTTATTGGAGCTCCAGAAAGCTATATATACGGTTTTCTTTTGTTCAAATGACTAATAAAAGCGGTATCCAAATAGTGAGAAACTGTTCGGTTATTTCGACTGTTAAGAAGCATGTAGGAAGTCATTTTTGAATTAATCACGTTGCTTATTCAAAAGACGTTAGGTTTCATTAGCATTATGCGGAGGAACGTCCTGGTAACGGTACCGGTTTATGCTTGCGTGTATGTACATCCGTTGGTGTAAAAAAATAACTGTACTTTATTTTGAATTTGTCGCAATAAATAAGTAATTCTTGGTTGGTGGTTTTTCAGGCTTGTACCATGTTGTAATGAATATATGAAATAAAATGTATTATAATTAGGGTCTGAACGATTAATAAATTAATGAAAATTACCTTCAATGCGGCAATAATGGGGAGATTTTTATATTATCAACCTGGCCTAGCCATGAAGAAAAAAAAATGTTCCACTGACGGTCACACACTTATTCAAACATTTTTATAATAAACCTATACCCTCCAAAAGAGAAAATCTTTCGGGAAGTCTTCAAAAAACTCCTCCACCACAACTCTCAAGCATTTATTTGAAGAAAGATGCCGTCCTCTGAAGTGTTTCTCTTTTCCAATTTAGGGAAAAGAAAATAATCGCTCGGTGCAGGCTGTAAAGTGGATACCTCATCTGTATAAAACCGCAGTCGTTGATTACCTTTTGGACTTGATGAGCTTTGTGGCCTCTGGCATTGCCATGAAGCAACATAATCTTACGCTCACAATTTTGAGATTTTCTTTGTTGAATGGCAGTTTTCAGTAGGTAGCGGGTATCTGTACTCCGATGTGTGTCGCCACGGTCTAGAACGGCATGATTGTGTTTTTTGGCGCTAGGGGGCGCCGGGAGATACTTTCAGTGCTGTTGTAGACATTGGGGGGCATAAACCGAGAGGTAAACACAATGCAGGCAGCAAAAAAGTGAATGCTCGTAGCCACGCTGATGACGCCGGGTAGGCAGAAACATGTCCGTGTGTTAGTGCTCTCTTTTCTCTGCTCGCATTGTTCTTGCCGGGAATGATTCTACCAATATCATGAGCTATATTAGCAATATTTTTAGTTTTCAATTCTTAGTTGTTTCTTGTTAATTCTAGTGCATACATTCAATGAACAATATCCTTTCTGCATTCTAAAACACCGTGGCCATCAGTTTTCGTGGTGGCGAAGATCCCTTAACGGCAATTAGCTTATAAGACTAGAAATCCCAAATTTTCTGCAAGATTTTCTTGAATTAAGTTAAATTAACAAATGTCTTAAACAATGAAATACAATTATTTCATTACAAGTATATAGAGGAAATATGCCTGTGATGACACAGTTCCTAAGATGATATACTGGAAATATATGCACTTCTATACATTCTATGGTATAGTGGGTTGCCGGAAAACCGTGCCAGTTCTACACGTGAGAGTTATACGAATGGTAGAGTCTTTGGTGCGAAGCTGTTTTGTTTTATGAAATTTGCTGCATGTTAAAGAAAGATTAACAAGTCAGTTGTTTTAAAAGCAACTGAGGATCATATTTCTCTGTTCAAAATTTTAAGGTTAAGTGGACTCTGTGCTGTATTTATGTTTTCATTAAGTTATGGCTGTTCGCCCATGATGACACACTTAAGATATTCTTACGATAACATAGTGTGTCATCATATTTATACGTTCAAAATCAAAATGTATGCATTTTATTATGATTTGTTTTCAAGATATGGCGGCGAAGAAACCTCGACAGGAAATGAGCAAGATATGCAAGCAGCATTAGATGCTGTAAATCAGAAAACAATGGGTTGGGTACTCGCCTCCAAAAAATTCTATGTTCCGCAAACAACCCTGCGACGTAAGCTTCGTGACAAAAAAGGAAATCGAAAAGGAGACCTCGGTGGTCGGGCCACTATTCTCGAAAGAGCTGGAAACTGAGCTAGTAGCACATATTAAAACATTAGAAAGTCGTTTCTTCGGTTTGACCACAAAGGATCTGCGAACCTTAGCGTTCCAGTTGGCACAAAAGATGAATATTAAAAATACTTTCAACGAAATGAAAGGAATGGCAGGCTGGAAATGGGTAAGAGGATTTTTACGGCGGAATACTCAGAACTCCCGAGAATACATCGATGGCCAGGAGTCAAGCACTTAATAAAAATAACATTACAAAGTATTTTGAAAGTTTAACAGAAGTAATAGAAAAATACAACTTCCTGTCTGAGAATATTTACAACGTACATGAATCAGGATTTACCACCGTACAGAAACAGGCTATATCGAGTGCCCCCACTCTTACTAGAACGAAGGAATTACAGCTTGTGGATCTTAGGGGGCATCTTAAAATCCTTGAAGATAAGCTGAAGATCAAATCTGCCGTTTCAGTAGACCATTCCTGGCACTTACTGAACTGAAGGAAACAGATCCTAGAGTAGTGCTAAGGTTTATTAAAAGCCTTCAACTATTCCAACACACATAAGGGCATTTTGTTACAATAGAACTATTAAGGTCGCAGTGACTAAAGGCATCGGTGCCATGGCCCGACCATTATAATAATAAATACCACCGTACACCTGAAAGATATTTATTACAAAAAGTCGCAAGCAAGTAGGAGTGCTAAGCAGCGCAGAAAGGGGACAACATTTAACTGCGGTGTGTTGTATGAATGCAATTAGAAATTTTGTACCCCCTGCGTTTATTTTTCCCTGAAAGAAGTTCAAAAATGAATTGATGGATAACGCACCTCCAGCATCTGTTTCTTTTTGTCAAGAAAAAGGATGGTTGCAAACAATAAAGTGTTATTGTTATTAGATGGACACAGTAGCCACAAGAGTCTAGATGTTTTAGAATATGCTAAAGACAATGGCACTGTAATGTTCTGTTTCCCAGCTCATTGCAAACATAAAGTGCAACCCTTAGACGTTGGCTTTTTTGGACCCTTACGACCAAGAAATTCAACAGTGGTTCAAACAACATCCCGGACGACTGGTAACAGATTTTCAAGTGGTAGGGATATTTTCCAAAGCTCTTTGCAAAACAGGCATTCATCCTTTAAATTCAAATGTCTTTGAGAATTGGAGGTTCGCTCCTTCTTTGATAACAGATAAACAGTACGATACTGAAGGAACTGATGGTTCCTTCCATAATGACAATAGCATACCGATGGGTCCTGCTTTTCAACAAGCACCTAGGAGAAAGACAGAAAACGAAGAAGAGCCAAATATGTGTCCCTCAACTTTATTGCAACAGAAAACGGAGAAAATGGGGATTTTAAATGAAACACCAGAGATTGACCAACTAAAATTGGAACAAGCAGAAAAAGTTCTAAAGGAAAGGGAAAAATTAGCTAGAAAGGCAAAACAAAAGATGCAGGTTGTAGATATAGGGGAAGAAGAAGAAAACGGTTTCTTTGACAGTCAAGAGCAAAGTGATGAAGAGTCGGATGCTCCTTGTTTGTATTGTAATGAATTGTACTCGGTGTCTCATGCGGAAGGATGTTGGTTGAAATGTCGAAAATGTCAAAGCTGGTATGCAGAATGCGCTGGTGTAAATCCCAAGACCAAACGATTCATTTCAATCTTTCGTTAATTTCATTTTTCTTTTGTATTATGTTAATAAACGTTACTTTTTATATAACTCTGAGAACTTTGATTATGGGATTCGATTGCATACCTGCCTTTGTAATCAAGGACTGTCGATATGCACTTTTGGAGCCGCTTTGTCATATTTGCAATTTAATTTCGAACGAGATACAGTTTCCAAATTTATGGAAGATCTCCCGTGTAACTCCCATATTTAAATCTGGCAAGAGGAATGATATAGAGAATTGTCGTCCAATATCCATTATTTGCAACGTTGCGAAAGTGTTCGAATCAGTACTGTTTAAGGTTCTTTATCAGCGTGTGGGTAATATCAAGTTTCGCCCGAGCAACATGGATTTATTAAAGGGCGATCAACTGCTACGAACTTGTGCTCCTTTATGCAGCATGCGTTTGAAACCTTGGACAATTGTTTTCAAATCGACACCATATATACAGATTTTGCAAAGGCGTTCGATAAGGTGCAGCATCATATAATCTTGCATAAAATGCACAAATTTTGGATATCGGCTAATCTTATAGTGATGTTTAGGTCATACGTATGTCATCTGGTATGTCAATGATGACATACCAGATAAAATCTAAAACAAAGCAATTCTCAGTATCTAAAATACATTTTTAAAATATTGTATGCTCGCTGAAAATTTTATAATCATAATTTTTGGTACGAATATTAGGGATTTTTGATAGACATGTCATCATAGGCACATTTCCCCTACTTGTCTTAAGTAAAGAAAAAAGTGTTAAGAAAATATTTCTTCTGATTTAAAACAGTTATTGTATAGTGGATAATTGAAACAGTAATTGTCTTGAATTGAAGCGGACAGCAAGTAAACGTTTCTCTGCGTGCAATCGCCTAAATGGAACGATCTGGCCCACCAGGTCTTCACCAAAGACGGAATTTCGGCCACGCATAAATTCAGTAACTGATGGTACATCGAAGGCGCGTGATTCTTATAAACTGCATCCAACTTCTCTTTGATTTCCGCACACGAATCCATAAACTTGCAAAACAACACTACTCGATGAATCTCTCAAAAATTCTAAGACGTCGACAAATCTCCTGTCCCCAAACACGGATACTTCTCACACCACCCTCAAATTTATTTTAAAACCAAATTTTCTTTCTTTATGCAACGATCTCAATAAACAGCAAGTTAACGAAACGGAGACCGTTTGTTCGTGTCCTCCTTACGATTCCGGATCAAGATGTGCCGTGACGTACGCAGAACACCTGTCCGGTCGTATCTTTCGCCGCTTACACGGAAGGTGTATGATGTTATCCACATTACTTTTCAATGACCTCTCGCATGGTCGGCATACACGAAGCAGTGATTGGGGGTCAAGTGCACTAACACGTCTTTCCACCGGCTTCCACTTTACGAAATGCTGATTTTTGTACGTCGATGTAACGACTGATCTACCATCACCGGTATGCGTTCTAACGCTTAAATTACTCGGTAATTTCACCGCTCGGAATGAGGTCGAACATCTGAGTTTCGTAGCCTGTATGGAGGTTATGATTATTGGTTTCTAATGGTTGTTAACGTATAGGATCAGGATGTAAACATAAGTCTCATTTCTTCTTAGAACAGCGACAAATGTAAGGACGTTCATGGCCATTCTTGTTTTGTATTGTGTTTGAAAATTATTCTTAGCGTTTGATAAAATGTTGTACTTGTATTGTAACACTTGCCAATGAATGCTATTATTATTATTGTTATTAAGAGTACATCACATAATCAACGAAATTGGACTCTTTTATTGCCACATGAATGAAACATCATTTCCTGTAGATTTTTTGATGCTGAATCTAAATCCGGCCGCAGAATTACTCTAGCACTGCAAGACGGTTTTCGGTGATATTTGAGGTTAGTTAAAAAAAAGCGATTTGTTTTCCTCATTTCTGCTTATGCTTCATTTAGCTCTACTCTTCCCCTTCAAAATCCTTTTTCCTTTGTTTCGATTAGACTTTTTTCTCGAGATATACCAATTTTAATCTATAGTACTTCGTGAGCATTATGCACCATGGCCTAATGTCACGTTTTACACATTCTTAGACAAACATTTCTAACAATTCCCGTAATGTCGGAAAATCGCTTGAAAATGCTCCCCTTAGGAAAACATTTGGGGGAAAATTTCTTCAAATAAAGTTTATAGGAGTCAAAAATAAGGCCTTTAATCTAATTTATGTAATTTTGACCAAATGCATTCTGAGAAAATTTTCCGATTTCTACATTTCCGAAGACACAAGTCGTCATTTTAAAATCGTAGGCTAGTGCGTATTTGATCCCTACGGAGAGTCAAGATTCGTCGGCTCTCTCTGATCACTACAATTTTTATTTGAATAATTTTTTCCCAAAGTGCTTTCTTGAACAGAATCTAATACAACCGTTTTCTGATTCTCAATGGCACCATTGGATCAATTTGACCCACAGTCATGAACATTGATAGTTTAGCCGAATAGCAGCTTCTTTACTGCATTTAACACTTAATCCAATATGACCCTTGCTATCTCCAATGGCCACAAAAGCCTTAAAACGTGTACGTTGACCAGCACATGTTTGTTTCTGTACTGGAATAATTTTCAAGACTTCATCTATCAGATATGGCCCAATAAAGAAATCAATAATTTACAGGCATCCATTCTTTCTTATCTTCTTTAGCTCGACTGCGTCCTCGACCTCGAAGTCCACAACGACCTTCTCTAGATCCACCCAAATCTCTTTTTAGGAAATTTTATGTCGAAAATTGCCACAATCTTGTCTTGCACAGTACTGTAGTACATTCTATCATGTGCTTTTTCACGTGCAGGCTGTTGCTCTGCGCTTGCGAAGTACCTACTATACACTGAAATTGGTATATCTCGAGAAAAAAATCGGATC
>JAROYC020000046.1:127911-141719 GCA_029619255.2 Dynastes hyllus | reverse complement strand
TTTGTTTGGGTTAAAATTAAAAATTTAAAGATGTACGTATAGTGGGTCAAATTTGGGATGAAATCTCCAACACTCATGAAGTCTTGGAGAAAATTGTGTCCTGAAAAAATAGAAAATTAAGACAATGAACGATTCAAACCGAAGACGGAGGCAAAGATTTACGACAAGTTATTCAATTTCTGGGTAACGAAACTTTAGAAGAAACTCATTTTCAAGAATGGATGCATGAAACAGTGACATTTAGGTGGGGCAGAGAAGACAGTGTAGTATTCCATTCTGAAGCGAAAGAAGCTCTGGAGATAGTTCTAGGTTATATTGAACAACTTTGTTCGAATGCGACAGATACGATATGTATTTCAAAATGAGAGGATCACTTCTCCAGAAACCGTCCGAGTATTCTGACAAAGTGCCTCGATGTAGTGCTTGAAGTACTTTTGGGCCTTCAAGCATTTTTAACAGATGGTATTTGGTACTTGACATTTAAAATACTTTGCTAAGAGAACGTGAAATACAAAGAAATGGTATAATTATTAACAACAAACAAACAAACAGCAATGTATAGCCTATGCTGATGACATAGTGTTAGTAACAAGACCACGGAAGGAATTAGAAAAAATGTTTAAAAAATTATAGAAAACGGCCAGCGAGTATGAAAGAAAATTAAATACATGGAAATGAGGGGCGGAATAAGGAGGGGAGAAAAGGTGATAAAAGTTTTTGAAGGAGGAGGTGAAAAACAAGGCATTGGAAAACGAAGAGATTGCGAATATCTGGAAGTAACGATAACAAATACTAATCAGCAGGAAAAATAAATAAATAATAGATTAGCAAAGGGTAGCAGTGCGGTAGAAGCCTTTTAGAACAATGGTGAAATCTAACATCATATCTAGAAAAACGAAGTTTAGAATAAACCAAGCAATAGTCAGGCGAGCAGTGCTGTATGGGGGTGAGGTGTGGATCCTTAACAAACAAATGTAAAACAAAAGTGGAAATATGGGAAAGGAGAATTCTGAGGAAGATTCTGGGAGGAGTAAAAGTCGCTGGAGCTGATTGGAGAAGACGAACAAAGCAAGAACTAATGAACTTGTATGGAAAACCATAGATATGGTAGGTAATCAAGGCCCAGAAGTTGAGATACTTAGGACACCTGATGCGCGAATGCTAGGAAATAGAAATGCAAAACGGGTATTAAAAGCTAGAGAAGGTGGAAAGAAAAGAGTGAAATTATTATTTATGTTCGGGCCATGGCACATATGCCTATAATCACTGCGACCTTAATCGAATCTATTGTAACAACATGCCCTTATGTGTGTTAGAATAGTTGGAGGATTTTAATAAACCTCAGTACTACTTTAGGATCTGCTTCCTTCAGTTCAGCAGATGCAAGAAATGTTGGTGTCGTGTGCGACTAATAGCAACACATTTGCATAGGTGGTGTTCTGCCATCTCCAGATCTTCTTGGCATAAACGACAGATTTGATCTTCAGCTCTTTTCAGTGGGAAGACCCAGAACAAAGTGGATGAAAAGTAAAAAAAAATCAAGACAAAGATGCACTTCCAAACTCCAGAGCTGGCTAAGGGGTAAAAATCCTACGTTGTGGAAAGAGCTCAGAGATCATATAACCGATTGCTATTTCTGTCTGACACCACCGATGTTAGGAATTACATCAAAGAAGAGGAACTCGAATTCCTATTCCTGTACCACATTCAGTGGATTTTCCCATTCCAAAACCTCAACAGGATTGGAATTTGGAAAAATACGATGATTTGGAAGTGGAAAGCGTTTCCCCAACTTCGGCAGAAAGACTTGGGCGTTGAGGACTGGCAAGGGATGGTATGTGAATGGAAGAAAGTAGTGCAGGAATGTGAAGCCATGGACCTATATGGTCCGTGCATTAAATACATCATCACATTCAATAAAAATAAGTATGTATTTTATAAGGAATAATAACATATTTTCATGTCTCTGTTGCATATCTTTATGTCATAAATATGTTTGTATCGAGTTTCCTTTATAAGCATATTCAGTACCGGATAATTTGCCGATCTTTCTGAATGACAGTACCTCTCGTCTTTCAATCCGCCAACAATGGAGAGTCTACAATCATAATAATAAAAAAAGATAAATAAAAGATATTGTTGATTTCTTCAGAAAAAAGTCCCCGATGATATGATATCATTGTATTCCATATATGTATTACTACTTACTTTGCTCTATTCAAGGGTGACCTTCCACAAGGTCTGTTGATTATTTTTAATTTGCTAATTTAGCCTGCTTAGTAGAGAGATGATAATGGTATGCATGGAATTTTGATCATTTTGTCGACTATATTGTAGCAATTATCATAATTACCTACGCCACTGACGCCAATGGTGATAATAAGGCAAAACCAAGTAAGCAAGCGTATACAACGGAGTAAGTGTAGGAATACAGAGGGCGCGGTCATCGTTCGCCCAACGTGAGGAATACTGTGAGTTATACTCCTGTTATTGCTGCTGCCAGCCAGCTAGCAATGGCGATGACGGAAGTGCATGTTATTGACCGATTTCGACGACGGGAGATGACAAACAAACAAGGAGAGCGAATACATCCACTCCTAGGCATTATTATTGTGTGTACGCTGCGAGTTTGTGCCGCATCACTGTCATTCATCATCTTATTGTGGCGAGGATAAATTTAATAGAAGGCGCGGTTAAAGACGGCGTCTTCGCGTTTTCCGGACAAGAGCGGAACGAACGTAAAACTAAATTATTAAAACCAGAGCATGAAGTGGCGATGCGATATCTAAAAGAAATGTTTGGAATTTTGATGCTGCCAGGGATGACATGTTAGAGGATCTTGAAGGAATCGCAAAATTTAAAAGAAATAAGCTTGTGTTTAGCAAGTTGCTTACTAATTAGTAGAGTAACCAAAACTTGCGGACTCGCATAGACGTCGGTATTACGGGTTAATATAAGAATACGAAAAATTCATAAATAAACTTACTTGCTAATTATTCAACAAATTAGAGGCATCAGGATGTGAACTACTGTAAACTTGCATCATTGCATATGTTTCCACAGTTACTTCTTTAAACCTTGTGCGTCGACAAGAAAAAATATTCTTATACATAGAAAACGATCTCTCCACATCTAAGGAAGTTACATTTGCATGTAGAAACTGTTTTTCAAAATCACTTAAACGCTCACTATTCTTACACTTACTATAAACGGCCTCTAAAGTATTAAAATCGGGATTTTTCCTTAAAACATCTGCCAACTTTTGACTAGCGCATAATCCTGGCGTATCATTTAATGTGTGTAATTTATTTTTTACACTCTCACTATGTCTAATGATTCCTGCAATGACAATTCAGTACATTGTAGTTTTTTGATGGCATCTAGTAATACTGTATAATTGGTACATATTGTTGTTAAATCTTCTAAAAGTTGAGGAATTTGAAATTCTCTTTGACTTTCTCTAATTGCTTTGGATTCATTCCGATTAAATCGCATTATAACTGATTGAATTTGTTGAAAATGGATCAAATAGTAAGAAGCTGCTGTTAGCCAAGTACCCCATCGCGTTAAAATTGGTTCAGGAGGTTCTGGAATACCTGGACAAAATTTACGAAATTCTTTTAAACGTTTAGGAATTTACGAAACACTGCTTTAGTACTTCCAATCATCCGATCAACGTTTCCGTAATGTTGTCGAACAATTTCACCAACTAAATGCAAAGCATGCAGCACCAGGTTATATGTATTAAGTTAGGAAATATATGTTTTAAGGATCGCCCAACATTAACATCGTTGCTGCACTATCTGTCACAATCATCACAACTTGATCTTGGGCAATTTTAAATTTTTTCAAAGCGTTCATTATCACTTTTTGAATATTTTCCGCGGTACATTGCTGAACACGTTTGCAAGCTAACAAATATCGAGATGCTGTGTTCTCGCTAGATAAAACGCAACTATTACATTCACAATACTGTTTTTTTTTATATCGGTCGTCTCATCCACGGTAATCCATATTTTTTGGAACACAAATCACGTTTAAAACATTTTCTAGCATCTCTTTCATTCGCGGCAAATGATTCTGTAATTGTGTTTGTGAGGGTAATGGGTACTTTGGAACGTATTGTCGCCAAAACGTTTTAAAGCTCTTTTCTCACCAACGACAACGGAAGATTACAAGAGGTAAAAATAATTAATAAATGTATGAGGAATAGTGTATAAGGTATTTCAGTTCTTGCACTTCTCATATGCTTAATACCATTGACATGCCTCTGGCAATCAGCTCTGTCCAATGCAGCCAAACGAACATTGCATATTTAGCAAAAAACTGCACTACCGTCATATTTTAAATGGGGGAAAAAATGACAAATACTTATGTACATTAGTAGCAAATCTATTACGAGGCATTGTTTTCTTAGGTATGTAAATATTAGTTCTATATGAAACGATACACTAATTATGTACTTGGTATAATACTACAACACACAAAAAACACCAGCTATATTTTCAAAAGCGACACGTAAGTACATAACCTGACCGTTCGACTAATCTCTGCAACAGCTCAACCGGTACTAAAACGAAATCTCTTAGCGCGGTTTAACATGATTTATATTCAAGGTCGACACTACATGCCTGCTTCTCTACCGGTTTAGTTTATTTATGAATTTTTCGTATTCTTATATTAACCCGTAATACCGACGCCTATGCGAGTCCGTAAGTTTAGGTTACTCTACTAATTAGTATTATTGACTAATCGGTGCCCTAAGGAAACTTTAGCAACATTCCCATCAAAATCTCATTAACATATTCAGACTTCAGTGTAGACCACAATCATTTAGTTGGGCAACTCCAATCATTGTAAATGATTCAAAATTGTCCATTACATAAATAACCAATTTTGACTAATTTTATCATGCTAAACTCAAAAATTATAACAAAAAATCTCTTTTGGCAACAGTTTTCGAGATGCATAAATATGCTTTTTGACATAGAACATTAGAACAGCAACCAGACCAATGGTATTTGTTTATTGGTTCGTCTAAGTTAAGTCTAAAAGCTGTGGTTCTTCATAATGGAAATGTATTGCCATCAATATGAAAGAATCATATGAAAATATAAAGATACTTCTGCAAGTGATCCAATACTCAAAATACCAATGACATATGTGTGGGGATTTGAAAGTAGTTGCGTTGCTGCTTGGATTACAATTCGGATATACAAAATGTTGTTGGTCTTTGTGCGAGTGGGACAGCCGAGCCAGAAAGTTGCATTATAAAGTAAAAAGCTGGCCTAAACGTCAGTCACTAACACCTGGAATAAAGAATGTTAAATTTGATCCATTCGTAAAAGTTCCACTAAGATATTTCTTTAATGCAGAAGAGATATCGGGGAAAGTCGAACATTGCTGGATAAGTATTCGGGAGTGATCAGACATCACACACAGGCGAAAAACCAAGAGAGAGGAAAGTGACTAAAAAACATATTTTATGTAATCTTTTGTAGTTATCTTCTTCTTCTTCTTTTCTCCTTAATGCCTTTTCAGGCGTCGGAGTTGTGTAGTTATCAAAACGCTAAATAGTTAAACCCATGTTACACAAAAACTATAACCAACTCATAATTTATTTTATTATATTTAGATTTAGTAGTGTCAAGTATATATATATATATATATATATATATATATATATATATATATATATATATAGTTTTTCGGCAGGCCGTTTAGGCCAAGAGCTTTGTTATTCTTCTCCAGCATTTTCCATCTTGTGCTTTCCTTTTCTAATCTATTATTCCTTTATGCTCTAGATCTTCTAGTATGGCTTCTCACCATCGTTTCCTAGGTCTTCCTTTTTTCTGTTATATTCTGGTGTCTTTCACGCAATTTCGATAGCTATTCGGTCTTCTTCCACTCTTTCTATATGGCCCAGCCACTGTAGCCTTCTTGCTTTGACAACCATATCTATTTGAGGTTTTTTGAATAAGTCATACATTTCCTCATTGGTCCTTCTTACATATCCCTCGCTTGTGTTTTTGCCTGCCATTCTTCTCCAGAGTATTTTCCTTTCCCAACGTCTGAGGTCTTTCTCTTGCTGTTTGGTTCAAAACCGATGTCTCACATCCGTATATTGCAGCTGGCCCTAATATTGTTTTATATATTCTAAGTTTTGTGGCTATTGATAGTTGTTTTACCCTTATTAAGTAACTCAGCATCTCAGCAATTCTATTAGCTTTACGCAATCTGGCATCAATTTCCTTCTCTTCCTCACATGTACTTATTCTTGCACCTAAGTAAACAAATTCATCTATTTCTTTAAACTTGACTTCTTCTAACTGTGTATGTACATGCTTCCTCAATATTTTTTCCAACTTTAATCACCTTGCTTTCCTTTTGATTTACCTGTAGTCCCATAGTCCCAGTTGGTGGGCCTTCTTTATCAGTGTCTCAGTAATTTCTTTGAGTTCTTTTTCATTCCTGGCTATCACTGCAAAATCATCTGCATATCCTATTAGTTGATGACTTTTAGGAAGTATATTTCCCCCTTTGTTCAGTCTGCTACTCCTTACAATCTTTTCGAGCACCGTATTAGAAAGTAGGATTGAAAGCGGGTCTCCTTGGCGCAGGCCTGTTCTTACCGTAAAGTCCTCTGATAACGCTCACGTTGCAAGTTATCCTTTTCAATTCAAGTATAATTGATAGAAATTATACATGGCACAAAATGGGACAGAAGAATCAAACAATATCGTCTCAAATCGCACGAACAATTATAGAAACACCTGACAACTGCTTGGAAGAATATATCAGCAGATAAAATCCAAAAACTTGTGACGAGGTTCCCCAGAAGCAAAAGTGAAACAATTTAAAACCCCAGAAGGGTATAGTGTGGAAGTTGTTTCCTTATATTTTAAACACCAATCTCCATTAATATCAGTTTTTCTAAGAAATTCGAATTACTCTTCAAGAAGTTGGAAGCTAAACAAACGTAGATATTACTATACCTAACTATGTATGTGCCCATGAGACTACAAACTAATATCAAATTAATTAACACTTAAAAAAGAACCTCGGTAAGGATGAGATGCAACCGTGAACATTTTGACAGACAGTCAGGTAGCACAAAAGGTCCTCAAAGCCTATAGGTATCAATCTGACTTGATACACGAATTTGTACAGAATCTAAGGTAAAACCATATTATTTATGATGGGTCCCAAGTCACCAAGGGATTAAGTGAAATGAAAAGGCTAATAATATGGCTTGAGAAGAAGGGAATACCTTCACTGTGGTCTTCAAAAGTGCCACCTAGAGCAGGAAATTAGGAAATGGGAGCAAAATGAAAATGCCTCAAACGGGCAAAAGATATCAGGACATTAGACATTAGACGAAAGGTTCGTCGAACACAGCAAAGATAATCTCAGAATACTGGCAAGGCTTATTGGCAGGTCCTAAAATATCATATCCATAAGCTAAGAAATGCTGAAGATGGATTATGTCGTCTATGGCAAGAAGATCTGGAGAAGGCAGAAGACATTCTATGCAAATGTTTTGCCATTAGTCATAAACGATATCAGGATACTTCAATTGGCCTTTCCTAACACCTTTGGTTCATCAAGAGCCTCCGTCTATTCTAGTATGTACAAAGGCACTGTTAGAATCGATCTATTCAGAAGCAATGTTTGTAAACACATAAATATGAAAGAACTTATTCCATTACATATTTCTGAAATCGAATATAATATAGAAACAGTGCTAGAAACAATAAACATAACAAATCGATAAATGTTGAAAACACATTTGCTGGAACTTCAAAAAATTACTATTATAAACAAACAGCTTGTAACTGGATCATCAATTTTATGTCTGTTTACATCCATGACCTTAATGAAGCTGTTTGCTTCTATTCATAGTTTCACTTCCTTGTTTATCGTTCCGAGATAAATTGGTAAAAGAAATGTGTTGGGTACATATTACCACATATTCTGGCACATAAAGATAATAATAATTGCATACTAGTCCACATAACAAGCACATATGAAACCAATCTATCTTCAAATCAAACTGGTTTAGATGTACGCCACAAAGCAGTTTGGAAATCATCAACACAAACCATTTCAAATGTTAAAAGTAAACATACAATTTCGTACACCAACGGTTCGTTATTTACTTAATTCACGAAAGCACGCAAATAGAAGCTGTTCTTTTTTCTTTACCACTAGGAAGACGTCATTTGAATGTATAAAGAATGTGGACAATACATAGCTTCGCCTATTAGAAGTACCCATGTTTGGAGACAGATGGCGCTTTATGTCAAAATCTACATTACTGACTGTGAGTTCAGTCGACGCCTGTCAAAATTTGGGAGAGATTCATGGAGTAATAACAAGTTTATGTATTTGTGGAATCATGGAAGAAGAACAATACCGGCCAGTGACTCGATTTCTTTTTCTTTTTTTATGCAAAACGTGTGGAGAAATCAATGAGAAGTTGGATGCAGTTTATAAGGACCATATGCGCCTTCGATGACTACCATCAGATACCGGTTTAATGAATTTAAGCGTGGTCGAACATCCGTCTTTGATGAGGAGGAGCGGCCAGGTCATCCCATTGAGGTAACTACGGACGATATGATCAATAATCGTGTTAGCAGACCGCTGGGTGAAGATTAAAGAGATTGCTAATATGGTAAACATATCAATTAAACCTTTGCAAAACATCCTTCACGAAAAGAGTATGAGAAAGCTATCGGCGAGATAGGTGCCACGTCTGCTGACGATTGATCAAAAATGGAATCCCGTGATAACTTCAGAGGAATGTTTGGATAAGTTTAAGCGCAATACGAGTGAATTTCTGCGATGTTACGTGACTGTAGATGGGACATGGATACATCACTACACGTTAGAAGCCAAAGGTTAGTCGGCAAAATGGGTTTTCTCCAAAGAAGGCGAAGACGATCCCATGGAAAAGCTATGGCGACGATTGTTTGGGATTTGCAAGATATAATCTTAATTGATTATCTGGAGAAGGGAAGGACAATCACATGAGTACTGTCATGATTGTCCTTCCTTTAAATTTATTGGAACGATTGGGCGCTGACCTGAAGAGAGAAAGGCTTCACCTAGCGAAGAAAAAAATTCTCCAAAATCATGATAACACCCCGGTCCTACTCATTGGTAATTGCGGCAGCAAAGCTAGTCGAGTTACGGTACGCCATATTCGCTAGATTTGGCCCCCTGTGACTTCTTTCTTTTACCAAACTTGAAAAAATGGCTCGGCGGAAAACGGTTCACATCAATTGAAGAATTCATTGTCGAAACAGATGCTTATTTTGCAAAGTTCGACAAATCTTATTATTTGGATGGCTTAGAAAAGTTGGACCATCGCTGGATTAAATGTATAGAGCCACAAGGAGAAACAAATTTACTCAATGCAAAACAATTGCGTTGCCTTCTAAATCCTATTTGTGAAATATGTTTAGAATAGGTTAGTTGACCTCGTGGTCTTGGAAAAATTATTTTAATCATAACATCTTCATTTTGTTATACTTTTTGTGTGACTAATTATAAACTAACTCAAATCTATACTGACCAATGTTAGTTTTATTTACTTTTCAATGCTTCCCAGATCTAGATATCCTAGAAGACAATAAATACATATTTTCTGGTTGTTGAACAGGTTTATCGAACAACTGAAATTCCACTAGGTACCACTTTGCATTCCAATAAAAGCTAAGTACCTATATTGATCATGATAATAACCAATACTGCAAAATTCAAGAAATGGTATCACAAATGATAATGATACTTTATTGTCCAACAAGCAGGACAATAAAATAAATTTGTCTGTCTAAACGCAGGACGAGAACCAACCAAAAGAGACATCAAGATCATTATTGAGTAAATTAAATAAGAATTTGGACTTGGCTTGCTTTTAGCAAAGATCCAAGCCTTGCTCCGGGTAAGTATTAAATTGTTTGAAAAGCACTTAAGCACTTTCTTTGTATTAGTTCAAATAGATTTATCTGACAATTATAGATGGATGACCAGAACAAGCAAGCATTCTCTATTTTAAACCCAACAAAAATGAAGTAAAGAGAAACGATAACAGTTTTAAAAGAAAATTGACATAATAAAGCCCAAGAGGTACAAGGTCGACTCATAAATAATAAATCCTTGCTCAATAAAGGTAATTTATAAGTCAAAGACGACCCCTAAGTCTCTTATAGATTAACTTTTAGGTAATAGAGATTCAGCTAAGGAGTAAAAGTATGGATTATTGGCAATGTCTTGTGAGTGTGACAATTTTAGATTTGTTGATATTGTTAAATTACTGTTGAAACACTATAAGTGGAAAATATTTAATTAACTTTGCAGAAAATTGCAAAATTGAGTGGTGTTACTAGTGATGTACAAATTTAAATTGTTAATGAACAACAATTTTGGGCGATCCAAATGGTAACACAAATTATTAATAAATATCAAGAACAAAAGTTGACCTAAATTACTTCCTTGAGGCACCTCAGACATTGGTGTAAAATAATCGAAATCAAAGACCATACACGCCATAAAATGTAATGGACCTTATCAGAAAAGTGTCTTAGAAAATACAAATATGATGACGTATTGTCTACGGCAATAAGCAAACTGTAACAGTTATGCTTATTAGTCTTATTACCAATTGCAAAAGCAAAGTAACTAAAATGGTGTTACGTAGGAACGTTCCAAACATTTTAGCGGTGGTTGTTCCAAAAAATATCGGTGTAGTGCGCAATATGATTGAAGGAGGAGCGGCATGTCACCTCCGAAAACATAATTTGACCCAAGCACGAAAAAAGATTCGCGTCAATTGGTGTAGGGAAATGCTCAAAAGATTCGACAGAGGGACTTCTTCTGTTGATGAACCGAATCCAACAAAATGATCCAAGAAAATGATTGCTTGTTTCTTTTGTTGTACTCTACAAGTCGCAAATATTGCTTTGAAGGATCGAAGATCAGTTAATGCTGAATAGAATACAACTTGTTTGCCAGAAGTCATCGATGAAATCAGGAAGAACAATCGACAACATCGCATCATCTTCCATCATGACCTTACCAACTGTAGAACAGCACGTCAAACAATCGATTATTTGAAGGAGAAAAACATCGAATTAATGTCTCATTGTCCATATTCACCTGATATATCGCCTAACGACTCGTTTTGTTCTCGAATGTCAAATAAAAAATGCGTTAACGGCGGTTTTTATCACCTCAAGAAGCTGTAGAAGCCTTGTTTTCGAGATACCACCTCCAGAATAGAAAAAATGTTTCGAGAATTGACTGGAACGGATGCATAAATCTTAATGGTGAATATTTTGAAAAGAATAAAACGATTGGTCCCAAAAATTCTTTCCTTTTTCATTGTTTTTGTAAACATTTAAGCCTTCAATGCGTCTTGGAAATTGCAAATCCTATAAACGTTAGATCCTCGGCAATTTGGAATTTCAATTTGCACAAGAAAAACTTCAATTACATACGAATATAATTATTTCGCTCATTAACACTTAGGTAAAATTACCAACAAGCAATTACTGCACAAGCGCAATGAGGACGCCAAGAAAGCATATTCAGTAAGGCGCGTATCGAAAACAGTAGACGGTCGAGGTCAAGCGACACACAATAACGGCCGAGAGAAGCAAAACAAAGAGACCAGTCGATCGTACTTGCATACACACACGCCTACTTTGGATCCTTCTAGCTCTTTCCCGAAAATCGTCCGATAAAGTGTTAACAAATAATCGACAAGGTTACAGCGAGTCTACCGAGGCGAATGTCAGTGGCGTGCAGTCGTCGGTTTATTTTTGGGAAACTTATTTGGATATACTCAGAACGCATTATGCTTCAGTTTGATACGTCCTAAGGCGACATTTATTTCACCATTTGATTTGATTCATTTCCTAAGTAATTTTACATTATTAGATTTTTCGCTAATGTTTGATTATATATTCTAAAAGAATATTACTCTATGATTATCCAAAAGTCATCAAAACGCATGCTAATCACCTGATTCGAACGAATTCGCCGAATTTTAATCCTAGGATGCATGACATGAGTATTTTGTACTCGAATGCAATGCACAATATTAGTCTTTTCTTTAGCTTTCAATAACTTTACACAATTTTAGATATATGTGCACAGAAAAAATCCTTTAAAAATAATTCCAACAACGTTGTACATAGGTTAATTTTTGTAGTAAAAATTCATATAATTATAGGAAACTGTGTACTCTTTAAAGCAGGTATGGGCAACCTTTGCTTAGCTGAGGGCGTAATTTCGGGACTTAATCAGGTCGCGGGCCGTAGGTAAGAAATAAGTAGGGAGTAGTGAATAAAAAGGCGATAAAAAAACACAATTTTTTATTTATTAGAATTATAATAGCATAATCAAACATATAAAAAGCAAATTAACAAAAAAAGATAGAAAAATCAAATGAAGATCAATGAGAATTTCTCTCGCGGGCCGGATTGAAACTCGTGGAGGACCGGATCCGACCCGGGGGCCGGAGGTTGTCCATATATGCTTTAAAGAGTAATTTTTATTAAAATATTGGAGGGAATTTAGTACAAGATTTGCTAAAAATTTAACGATAATTAGGTTTGTATCTAAAGGATGTTCGAATGGATGTTGGAGATTTATTGCCTGTGGTTGCAAATCCATCCAGAGACAGGTTATTTTTTGATAACTTCTCCTGTAGCTCTATCTCTTTTTGTTTTTCGAATGAAAAGGCTGTCTTTTACACCCAAAATAAAGGAAAATTCTTTATCAAATTGTCCATTAGAAAATTTGGTTGCCATGAATGTCATCTACTTTAGTATTAATCCTTCTTTCATTGGACACATACACTTTTGGTTAATTGTTTAATTCATATTTTAAAATAATTTAAAATGCCCACGAATAAAACTTTCATTCGAAGTTGTTTACGCTATGAGTGCACAAACTCAGCACCAAAGCTGCAGCGGAGGCGCGAAGAATATGTACAGCATATGGAGAAGATGTTGTATGTGATCGAACACCATAGAAGTGGTTCAAGAAATTTTTTTCAGGAGATTTCAGCTTGACTGATGGGTCTGGACTTTGGGAGACCGAAAATCAATAACAATGAGGATATTCGGAGGCAAATTCCAGTACGACGTGCTTAAACCATTCATTTACACCTTCATCAGCTAGGAAAGACGTGGACTGATCGAATACCACACACTCCCAAGATTTCCTTGCACCCAAAAAAGATTTTATTGTGTGTTTGGTGGACAGCAGTCGGAATTGTTCATTATGAGCTTTTTTAAACAGGCCCAAAACATCACTGTTGTTGTTTTTCAACAGCTTTAGGAAAAACAACACACTCGAGAAACATTTTTTGATCAAACGAAAGAAAATACTATTCTTATAGGACAACCTCAGACTTCATACAGCAAAAGTGACTCGGAAGAAAATGTCTGAACTTGTGGGGGAAACATTACCACCCCCTGCTTATTCTCCTGACATTTCGCCAAGTGATTATCACCTTTTCTTTGTCCCTTGACAACTGTATGAGGCATAGGCAGTTCAAAACTCGAGTTTTTTGATGTAGTAAATGCAGTTCGTTAATTTTTTGATCCAATATCCGAGTTCTACAATACCGGCATACAAAAATTGGTATCACGTTGCCAAAAGATGATAATAACTACGATGAATAATAGTGTATTATTTGGTTACCTGATAAAAAGGAATGATTATGGCCAAAAGGCAGGAGTAACTGTTACAAGATAGAATGACAACTCATTTGTAACAGTAGTAACTAATGA
>JAROYC020000046.1:100719-127813 GCA_029619255.2 Dynastes hyllus | reverse complement strand
TATTCAGATTCCATGGCCTCTGTTTGTCATTCATTCCCGCGTGATTCTTTGAATGAAAAACATGCGTTCGACCCCCCCCCTCTAATCATACTCAATGAATATGCAATAACATCTCTATAAATACACTGAAACGTTTATAATCGCGGTTGGCCGTTGACGGAAAGTCAGTTGGCTTTATCAGGAGATAAGCCGAATTTCTTTTTAATCATTACTTTTTCTTTAATATATCAATAAGTAACCTCTAGGCTTCATATGAGCTACAAATCATTTTTATAGTAGCGATATCTATTGGTTGTTTTATTTAGGTACAGAGTGTTTCAGAAATACGACGCACGTCCAGGAAATAAGTTCCGTTAGTATTTATTGTCGCGGCAACGCTGCAATCGCAGTTCAGCGCATGCGCGGTAGTTGCTCTGAGTTAAAGAGATCGCACCATTTCAGGATTGCTGTTTATTGTTCACAGTTTATAGTGCTTGGTTAGAATGGCGAAATTGATTGAAAATCCCGCCGCTTGTGAGACCAGATCTGTAATTCGTTTTCTGAATGCGAAGAACACTAAAGCAGTCGACATTCATCGACAAATTTGCGAGGTTTACGGGGAAAATGCGATGAGTGATGGGTCCGATAGTTCAATGAAGGACGTGATCAAGTTCACGATAACGAACGAAGTGGGCGTCCAAGTTTGGTTAATGAAGAATTGGTTCGTGCAGATGAAGAACTCGTAAAGGAAGACCGTAAGATTACAATATCCGATCTTTCTACGAAATTTCCGCAAATTTCAAGAACACGTCTTCATGAAATTGTTTCTGAAGAACTGAATTTTCGAAAACTGTGTGCCTGTTGGGTGCCGAAAACTCTTACATAAGAAACAGCATCTAAAATGTACTATGTTCGTTGATCTATAATCCAGATAATGTACACAAATTGCTTTCTTAACCACAGCTTTGCTAAGATTCAAAAGACAATTTTGTACAATTCACATTAATCTAACCAAAAACATCCTGCAGGTTTCTAAAAATCGACCGAGATAAACCTTTGGAATTTTTCAAACCCGCTCCATCACCATCCATTATTCCTGGAACGTATTCCTTCGACACTATATCTATACATCTTTTATCGCCAGTAGATCCCTCCCTTCTACTTAAAAACTACGTTTCCGACGTGTCAATATTATTAACGTCGCAAAAGTGAACGATTTATGAAAAGTTCTGAAACACCGAAGCCCCGCGCTGGTCGCCGCTGTATATCGAAGTCAGGCAAGGGAAAGAATCTTGCCTTCTCTTCTTAGTCTTCTCGAACGATTAGGACGGCAAAAAATGCGTTTCCCATAGCGCCCCTTCCGAGAATCGAGGGGGTTCGGTCCTTTGCCGCTCGTCCATGGTGTCTGCGAGCGAGTAATATGGGTGAAGTTAAGAAAACCGGCGTTAGGGATACAGGGTGTGTCTCGTTTCAATAGTATTGGTAATAATTACAGTAAAAGTTCTGATATTAGCAACATTTTGGGAATTTCCTTTTAACTTTGACTATTTCTCTCCTACGGGGCCATAAATTCCAATAGTTTGTCCATCGTTATTTATGGGTACTCAAGCATCCTATACAACTCTAACTAAAGCATTTCCACGATGAATACTGTAGTCAAAGATTTCCCATAAGTTTTTAATTGGGTTGGGAGATTGCATTACTCCTCTACCAACTTGCAGGAATACTTCTGATCGTTATCATCTTGAAACTGAAATCTTAGAGATATTTTAAATGACCAACTTCCTTCATGTACCAATATCAATATCATGGCAGTAAATCAAATCCTCTCCCGGCTTGAAAAACTGAGCAAACTGCACCTACAAGACCGTTATTTTCGAGTAAAATATCTGAATGAATACTCATCCTTTCACCCCGTTAATAAAACAGTAGCAAACCATCGAACAATTAATCCGTTTTAAAATCGAACCCTTCGGATCAAACACAGGTGGAGAGTTGCAAAGAGAATCCGGAAGATGCCTTTGCTGATTATGGTTACGTTGAAGCGCTCATGGACGAAAGAGAGTATAGCACCAGTGGTGACGGATTAGGCGAAATTCAAAATCCTGGCTTCATAAAAGCTAGTTAAAGATATTTGGGGTGTTCCGAATTAAGACAATCTGATTCTAGAGCTTCTAGTAAATGAGGTAAAGTTAGCTCACTCCCACAATTATCTCACAGATTTAAACGCTGAAATGGAGCAATGTACTCTGTGACATGTGACCCACACACATCAACAAACACCACTATTGCAATATTTGTTGACGACACAGTCATCTTGACTTTCCATTTGGACGAAAACATGGCTTCACAATTTGCACCAAATCTAATCCAAATTGAAAAAGTGGTGAACAAAAGTCAATGAAAGAAAATCAGTGCATGTCACCTTCACGAATCGAAGAGACACCTTCCCTCCAGTTAGTATGAACAATACTCAAACCCCACAGCGAGAACATGTAAAATATCTTCACATCCATTTGGATCGTTGACTGACATGGAAGAAGAGAAAACAGCTGCATAAACATTACCGACTAATAGGTCCTAAATCACAGCTATTTTTAACAAACAAATTGTTGATTTACAAAGTTATTTGCAAACTCATGTGGACGTTCGGAATAGAACTTTGGGAATCTGCCTCTAACTTAAATTACGAAAGATTTCAAGCCGAGGCAATTCGAATTATAGACCAGGAACCTTAATTTGTCCCAAACAACGTAGTTGTACGCGGCCTCAACGTACCAACAGTTAAAGAAGAAATCAAATTGCAACATACGATGTATTCCAAAAGATTCGAAGTTCATCCAAACTCTATTGTTAGTGACTTTATCGAAAGAGTGTAACATAGACGTTTGAAATTTCACTAGGGAAGTGACGCTCAATATAGATGGCCTCCGTCTATTTAAGTTTAGAACAGATTTTGTAAAAGTATTGTTAAATACATAAATTGCCATTTCAAGAAAAATCCCACACTAGACAAAATCCTATTTGTCTAAGCTTTAAAATAGTTATTACGTACACTATCGGCTATAATTATTTGCCCACTTACATATTTGCTTAGATTCCAGAAAATTATGTATTTATTATTATTTTCCAAGTATAATTATTTACCTGCAAGTAAAAGAAAGATATCACATTAAATAATTCCCCTAGACTCCTCCGATACTTAGTTATTGATTGAATCTCCTTAATCCGATAATTAAGGGTCCAGGCAGGGTCATAAAAAAACTGGAAATGTAATACAATTATCCTTCACTAATAAATATTTAATCTAAGGTACAGGTAATTATCCAAAGGATAAACCGGACATGACAGCAAGGTCGGGAATTTACAAAATTGCATGTGGTGATTGTGATAAAGCCTATATTGGTCAAACGAAACGAGCGATAGGTACTAAATTCAATGAACACATAAGGTGTTACAGGTAAGGGAAGATAGAAAGGTCAAGTATAGCGCAACACATAAACGATACAGGGCATAATATTGAATTAGAAAACCTAAAATTGATTAAAAACGTGACCTCGCCGCTTGAATTAGACGCCTATGAGACCATGTATATAAATAAGAATACAAACCTAATCAATAAAGAGAAGGGACCTTTACACTTCTCTTTTAGATTTATTACGGTAAACAGACTTTGATTTATGGTTGTGCTATAACGTTTGGTGTCCAGTCTTTAGGTGAGGATATAGGCGGAAAGAAGACAAATTTGACGGATGGAAAGGGACATAACCGTTATCTCACTCGATTTTTATTTTTATCAGGGTGGAACGGCCACATGTTCTTGCATTTCGTGATGACAGACCTTTTTCCGCCTTTTCTCCTTATTTTAACTTGCTTCTTAGTCTAAGGGGCAAAGGTAGGTACTTGGAAATCGTTGGAATCGTTGTCGAAAGCATTACAAAAAGTCTGGCTTGAAATAAAATCCGCTATTCTGACGAAATTGATAGAGAGAATGACGCAATTATTAATAGTCGATGTGGACATTTCGCCAAAACGAAGATTTAATTCTTTTTGGGTCAAATTAAATTTACAATTGAATAAAAACTATCAATTTCTTTATTTTAAGAGTAGTTTATTAAAATTATGCCTATTTCTTTGGATGGGCAAATAATTATAACCGGTAGTGTAAGCATCCTACGAATGCAATATGGATTATGAACTTTCATATGACGCTCCCATTTCCTATTTTCATGAAGTGCATGAGTGTATTTCTCATCGGTCGCTTGATTCACCCTGTATAAAGACGCCAACGGTGAACGATCGAAGGAAGGAGGAAGAATGGAATTCGAGGGGTGGAAAGAAGTAGAAGCAATCGAGCTCGGCGTTCGAAGAGGCGCTCACGGCTTCGAAAAAGTCGAAGACTAACTGGTGAGACGTTCTTAGGGTCCGGGTGGCGTGGGGTGAAACGAACGGAACGTACGTGTGTGTTCCAGCGTATGTGTGCGAGATGGTTGTTGTTGTTGCTTGGTGTTGGTGCGTGTGTGGGGTCTCTACGAGAGCTGCTAGGATTACTGACCGCATTTCCAAGAATCAAGGTCCGAAGCGGAGAGATTTACGGCGCAGAGTGCAAAAGAACGAGATCCGAGAATGAATGCCGCATGTAGATAATGGAATAAGTCTAGAGAAATGAAGAGAAAAAGAGAAGGATAACAAGTTAACTTGTAACTATTAACTTATTCCTCATGGTTGGACTGTAAGAATTCATTTCTAAAGAATGGGTTCTTACCATAGTTAGTAGTCTTTATTGTTGTTAATATTAATCCTACAAACAAGTTTCAATTATAGAAGTATGCTTCAGTATTCTGAAATCTTTTATTTCTAAGTCTCCCTTCACATTATGGAACTCATCGTTTACAGATAAAGTGCTGCTTAATTGGTAATGTAAAACCAGTCGCCTATTTCAACTCGCAAACTGGAATCTAAGGAATCCGGAAATTTTTGCAAATAATGATAGACATTGCAAGAAAACTATTAAAAAAATCATAATATGGTGATAAATGGTAACTTAAGACTTGATTTGTAGAAATAGTCAAAAGGATTATGGCGACCAGATCTGCAAAGTTTTTTTAGGTACTGACAAAAACCAAAGCTTCTCAAAACATACGATCAAGCAGATCATGCACTGTTCATGTCATATCAGGCGACCATCATCAAGCAGAATAGGTCATTGGGTGGTTACACGTCAAGCAATTTCCAAGTGTCAAGTTATCATGTTACATTTTAGTAACCCATTGCCGTTTACTGTACTCATTTGAGTAGTGGAGGAGTGGAGTTAGAACACTGTTATCCTGGGCAGTCGAAATGTTAGGAAAAATTTCTTCAAACTAATATTATGGTGACTCTGTTATTGTCAAGCAACCATGGTATATACTTGTATACACAAGTTGTGACTCGTACCGTACGTAGTTTTTGCAAGACAATCTGATCGTGAATGTTAGAATATTTCGTTTGAAGTAGTGAATTAGCCTCTCAGGTATCTATTTGCTTGTTCGTAATATCGGGACACATATTTTTTCATTATTTTTCAAAATAAGTGTTTTGGGAAACATTATTGTACTCATTCGGGTACATTGGGAAGATTTGTATAAGCAAATTGGGATTTTTTTTAAGGAGCTTCTCCAATACGGCATTTCAAAACAGTGGGAAAAGCAATAGAAAAAGTTCCTTCTTCAAAGAATGAGTCAGATCTAGTTATTATTCCGTCTGACGTACACAATCAAATAGATGCAAAATTTGATGATAATGCAGTCCTCCCTGGCCATCGAATTGGAACCACTTAAAAATATTATGATTTTGGAGTACAATTTAAAAATACAGTTGGTAATTAATATATTTGGCTTCCGTCGGTAATTATGAATTTATAATTTTTCCGGCGTAATTAATTACTGAAAAAAACCGTCCACAGCGAGGAATCGAACCCCACATCTCCTGCTACGCCTTGGCCAAGCAATTCACCAGACATAGACCCAATTGAAAATGTGTGGAATGTCTTGTAAGTACACGAAACTCAAATACAAAGGAAGAATTACAACACCATAGTGAAGATGTATGACTTAATAGCGACAAAATTAAAATAATAAAAAGCTGCATTGGCAGTATGCCAAAAAGGATTGACGAAATAATAAAGCACAGAGAAGGAACAAGCAAATATTAGTAATTCGATGGCCAAGGACTGTAGTATGAGCATTTTCGAGCAAATGAAACTGTTTGTGAAAACTGGACTAAAAAGTGTTTGCTATCATTAGTGAAAATAATCTACCGTGTGTTCGCTGGAAAGACAACAACATTGTCATTATGGTAACAAATCACGACGCTATTGAGCCTCTAGAGAAGAAAAAACGTTGGTCTCCGACAAAATACAAGAAAATTGATCCGCCTTAGCCACACTTATTTGACAATTACAATTCATCTGTGGGTGGAGTTGCCCTACTGGATTAAGCAGTAAATAATTACAGAGTGTCTAGTCCCCCATTTACCTTTTTTGGGTCTACGAGGAAATGAATAGATAACACAGCAGAGAAGCAGAAAATGATTTACCATTAATTTAAGTAGGCTGCAAAATCTTAATAACTCGATATAACTCCTTCAAGTTTGAAGAAACAAATAAGGCAAGCTTGCCAATTCATTACATCAGATATGCTTAAAAGTTTTCACAAAAGGACGACAATGTAAGCCATCAAATTCATTGAACATTATTTCAAAATATACATTTAATCTTTTATGTGATATATGATAATTTCTTAAAATATCGGAACACGCTGTATAATCAGTAACATTGATAAAACGTGGTCGAACATTCTAAGAATGTTGCGGAGACGGGGTGGTAACGAAGCGTTTTCTAGCCGAGAAGGAAGACGAAGCTGGGGGCGTGCTGTCGAACGCATCAATTAGTTGAATTAGCACCCAAGCTTCTCACCAAAGGAGATCGAAAGAATTTAACTTGGCTGTGTTAATGCGACGTATGCAGGGTGAGAAGAAAGTAGCGCGCCGTTTTAAGAAATTATTTATAAATACGTTTCCAAATGAAGATTAATTTATTTCCTATTTTGTGGATTAAAAATAGTTACCTTTTCAATTTTGATGAAGGCAGTGTAGAGGTTTCATGAGAAATTAAAGTATTGCTTAATACAAAACGTGCTTAAACATTCATAGATGTCGCCAATATTTAATTTATAAATCGTAGCTGTTGCTTCCAAACGATTTTTGAGTTTTTCAAAGGCTATCTTGTCGGACCATCGTTTGTTTGGGTAATGTACATGACGCCAAAAGGCAATTTCTCTCATATTCACCTAAATATAAACAAGAATCTATTAATACTTGCTTAGCAAGTAAATAAGCTATATAAATACCAATTCTGGGGTTGAATAATTGGCATTCGGGTCTAATTCCTTTGTCTGGATTCGAAATGAACAGAACATTACTAATCCGCTCTTTGATGATAGTTACTTTCATGGATGGAGGCAGTATACACCCGCTGACTGTCCCTGAGCCTTCCATTGAAATTCCTTTGGAGATGACTAAGCCGGAGATGAAAAGAGAACTGCGTAAGTGAAAAGAAATTAAGAGAAGAACCAGGAAATGTGCATTCGAAAGCTTTCCCAGTAGAAGCCTCAAAAGAAAAGTTAGAGACACTGCTGGCCATGGGCAAATCCGATGTTAGAATGTGGACGGGCACCGTAACTGGTCACTGTTCACTAAAGAAGCAACTACACAAAATGGAAGCATCTGAACCAATATCTAGAGGATACGGTGAGGAAGTCCTCTACATCACTCTACAAGGGACAAATCGCTTTATTGTTTTTCAAAATATTCAACAATGACAATACGAAGGTTATATTTCTACCACCAAATACGACTTCTTTACTCCAACTAATGGACCAAGGAAGTCATTTCCACATTCAAAGCGTATCATTTGAGACGAACTTTTGCGCAAGCAATTCGAACTGTAACTGGGGATGAGGCGCAATCACTCGATGAATTTTGGAAAAACTACAATATTCAAGAAGAAATTGAGAACTTACACAAGTCGTGGGAAGAAGTGACGATGAGCTGCATGAGAGCAGTCTGGCATAATCTTTTGCCTGAATGGACAAATGAATCTTGGGGATTCACTAATCCTGTCAACAAGGTTATTGATGTTGGGAAAGACCTCGGTTTTAAGGAAATAGATTCGGAAAACGTTAGAGAATTATTGGAATCCATTCAAACGATTTAAGAAAGGACGAGTTTCTTGAAAATCAGGATCAACATGCTTACGAGGAAGCAGACGAAAAATGAAACGGAAGAAAAGCAAATTACACCCTAAGAAATTTCATTCGAGAAACTTAAAGAACTGTTTAATACATTTGATAACTAAACAAGTAGAGTTTGGTCCAAATGTTATCGAAAAATCATGGAGGAAAGGAAGAAAGCTGCCATTATTCAATTGAAATTAAATAAGTTTATTTTGTAAAAAAAAATTTAAATCATACATCTTTCTTTTAATTTATTTCTTATTATATTTAACTTATCCCTTAATAACTTAAGAACTATGCAGTGCATTATAATTATGTTTTTAGTAAGAAAAGAAATATTTTTCCAATTTTGATATTTTCTAGGATTCATTATAATTATTCCCATTGTTTCTTAAGTTTTATTAGGGCGTCTTTAATATGCGTGGCTTCATTAACCGCGCTAATTAAGAATTTATTTGAAAACTTCCCAGTCGGCCTACATTCGAAACTACTCAAATTATTAAAATATGCAAAGGCAGGTCAATTTTTGTTTCGAGGGGGAACCATTTCGATTAATATATCATGATACTAAACTTATCCCCTTAAGCTCCCTCACCCCCAACATAAAGATCTTAAATGGGATGATACAATTTGTGACACAGCGTTGGAAAGGTATTTTCATTACGAATTCAGTACTTTTTACATTGACATTTGGCCAAGTTCTGGGGATTATAACAGAAGAAATATCATGCTAAGTAAAAATTGTAAAATATAAACCTTTATTAAAAAAAAAATCAAATTAGTTAATTAAAAGTTCAAGTTGTGCACCATTTTGTTGAAGACAATAATATAGCCTATTTTCAAATTCTCTTCTATCCCTTTCTGGCGATATACGCTTGCATTCTTCAGTAATTCTAAGTCTAAGATCGCCAATATTCTACGGTTGTTTGGTACACAACTGTTTTCAGATGATCCCACAAGAAAAAAAACAAGGAGTCAAATCCGAAGAGCGGGCAGGCCATTCAATTGATCCTCATCGCCCAATCCAATGATTTGGAAAATTATTATCCAACCAATTTCTAATTGGCGCGACATAATGCGGGGGCGCGCCATCTTGTTGGATGAAAAGCTCATTTTCATTAATTAATAAATTCCTCATTTGATCTTGCTGGTTTTCCAAACTTTGTATTATTAAGGGATTCATTGTATTTTGTAATAGTTCGAAGTATAGTTCCCCGTAAGATTTTGATCAATGACAACAGGACCGATTACCTCTTTTTCAAGTATACCAGCCCAAACGTTAATTTTTTCAGATTTTTGCCTGTGAACTTTTTTGAATAAATGAGGATTTTCATTGTCCCAGTATCTACAGTTGTAGCGGTTTACAAAACTGCTTACGATAGAATGTTGAGGGGGTAAGTTTAGTATCATGATATATTAATCAAAATAGTTCCCTCTCGAAACAAAAGTTGACCTGTTTTTGCATTTTTTAATAACTTTATAGGTTTCGGATGAAGGCCGCCTGGGAAGTTTTCAAATGAACACACTCTGTATAGTTATTTTAGCGTAATATACGGTACATTTCATTAAAAATAACAAAGTGCGCGTTCACCTACTTTCTAGACACTCGGTAGTGTTAAAAATAATTTTGGATTATGTACCATTTTGATCTAAATAACTTTTATTCCAAACAATCTTCTCTAAAATGAAAGATAAAGCGAAAAATGCAATTTCTTTGGGGCATCCTTTAGATCTTTAGATATTAACTACATATTTGAATGAATAACCTCTTATTACCTGTAAAGACTGCATAAGAAAAATATTTTCCATTACAAACAGAATTTAAAATATCCGTGGGGTTTTTCCAAACCTTTTTTGAGTACATTCTCAAGGACGTAACTTGCCAATAATTAGCATTTTCATTAAATTCAATTTAATATTTCATCGAAATGTTGATCCATCGTTTTTACCATCCCTAAGCTTCTTAGAGCTCGTTTTTAAATACAAAATACGTAAAAATCACGAACACACCCGCCAATACTCTTACAATTAAAATGGCACATGTGTTATTACACCTGCCATTCTAAGCAATCGTTAATATGCACAACTAACGTGAAATTTAGTTACGAAATAGACCCTCTATTATCTTGAATTTGAATACTTGAAACATCCACGCTTCTTATGTTTTACATTTGTGTGCAACATTCGAGTTATATCTCCGCTACATATATAGATATAACTCTGTTCCATGTAGAATGAATACAGTGTCACGGGTGGTGCTCGCAATGCAGTGGCATTGACCCTAAAGGAGAGAAGCACAACATCGAAGGAAGGAAAGGAAGCAGGAGGAATGTAATCTAGCGTAAATGGAGTACGTGCAGTTCCTTGCAGTAGAATTTTCTCCACTGTAGGATCGCTTTGGGAATATTTTTAAGACCTCACTACTTACACGATATGTTTAAATGTTGAAATAGTTATCTGTCAGATAACCAAATAAATTCGTGCGGTTTTTGATGATAAAATAAATACTTATTAAGAAACAATAATACTCTATTATTCATCGAAGTAATAACCATCACTCAATGACCTTTTTTGCCAACGTGGCACCAATTTTTGTATCCCAGTATTGTAGAACTCTACGGATTTTAAATCAAAAGATTAACGGACTGGATTTATTAGATCAAACTCGAGTTTAGAAGTGCCTATGCCCCATACATTTGTCAAGAGACAAAAAAAGATGATAATCACTAGAGTTGGCCACGCGCGCCAACAGGCAGCTGCGTCGTATCTATACGGTTACATACAAGCCTCGGTGTAGCTTCGACCTTCCATTAGCGGTACGTGTTGCTTAGAAATGTTGCGTACGTCGCGCAAACGACCCAAGGCGAACCATGTTAGAGAATTTTTAGCCGAAATTCCCGACTTAACGTATGATGGCGCTAAAATTGAATGTGTAGTATGTAATGTCCCGTTGATGAGTTGGTCCAAAAGGGACTGTCTACGGCACCTAAACAGTGAACGGCATGCTTCAAAAAAAACTTCCACTCGAGACTATGACAAATTTATATTTAATTTATGTGTTACTTTTAATGTATGTAATATACCGATTAATTTACTAGACAAGGAAGCGTTTGTCTTGTTTTGGAATAACTATTCGGAGTACAAATTACCAGGTCGGACATCGTTACGAAGGATAGTGTCATCTGCTCGTGAATATGTTGAAAAAAGAATTAAATCGTAGTTAAAAGAAAAAAAAAAATGTGGTTATGTGTGGACGAAACGACAAATCGTAAAAAACATTCGGTCGTTAATATAATGGCACGTAAAATGGAACCGCATCAATCGTCACCTTCAATTTATTAGCTTCTAGACGAATACAATGTACTGCCGACGTAATTGTAAAGTTAGTGTTAAATAATTTGGAAATGTTTGAACTTTCAGCAAACCAACTGTTGATGTTAAGAGTGATGGTGTCGCAAAACATGGTTTCTGTAGGCCGGTCTCTTAAAAGATTCTGTTAACTTGTTACGTGTAAAATTATGTTCTCAAACTTGGGCAGATGGTATGAAAATGTTATCCTGAGGTAGAGCTTTAATAGCGCTCAAAAGCAGTTTTGTCAAATCTCCGAAACGTATTCGCGAATTTCATAGACTGTCCCCCCGATACCTGAGCCACGAACCTACTTACACGTTGGGGAACTTGGTTAAATGCTGGTTTTATTATCATAAATATTATGAGAATATTAAGAACGTGGTTTTACAATTCACCCAAAGGAAGCTGCCGCATCGAAAAGCCAGTCGAAATTTCAAGATAGTCGAGGTAAAACGGTTTTAAAAAAATTATTCACAACAATTATTTGGACTAGCGGAGGAAATAAAAAAGTTAAAGATCCTTCGGTGTCGTTAGGGGAATCTGTGCAAAAGAGAACATGTTCACGCACAGCTATGCGCGATAGAAGACAAAAAAAATGTTTGGTTTAGAAAAATTTCAACGTTTTTTAGAGAAAGATTCGATTTTGGCACATTAAGAACTTTGTGAAGGTGCGTCAACAGAACCGTTAAGTTGCTTAAAGAATATTTTAATTACGCAAATATAACGTCACTAGATGTAGAACGTTCGTTCTTTGCATATAAACACATTTTTCCTCGCCGCACTTAAAATGGTAAGTGTTTGAGCACGCATTATTTTATTTATATTTAACTACGCGAAAGTATTTACGACAGCAAACATCTACACACAATAGCCCTAGTGGAACCTGAGGCCTAATCGAAACAACGCCAACAACTCTAATAATCACTTGACGAAATGTCAGGAGGATAAGAAGGAAGGGTGTGGTAATGTTTCCCAGTCAAGTTCAGAATTTCTTTCCCGAGTCATTGATCAAACAAGGCCGTTTCTGGATGAGTGCTGCTTGTATGTTTTAAGTTGGAAAAACATGTTAGTAGTGATATTTTGACCCCTTTCCAAAAACTCATAACGGACAATTCCGGCTGCTCTCCACCAAACACACAACTCTCTTTAGGATGCAAAGAAACCTTGGAAGTACGTGGCATTGGATGAATTTGAGTACAATTTCCACTTTTCGCAACAAGTTAACAAGGGATCAAGAAAAAGTTCATTATCGTTGCGTAAAATGTTTGCCGAATAAATGGTAAGACGACTGAATTTGTTATCAACTGACAATTCATGTGGGACCCATTTGTTTAACTTCCACGTCTTTCCTAGCTGGGATTCTTTAACCGTGACAAGCTGTCAAATTCCAGTCACACTGTATAGTTTCGCTTACCTTAATTTGTTAATTTTTTTTTGTCTATGTTTCCCTTCAAAATGTATCGGCTTAACCATCTCTCGTAGCGGTCCTTAGGCTTTTGACATTTTAATTTATTGCGATGCTCATGTGCGCCCCTGTTGTTGGGAGATTTTATTTATTTATGGCATTTCCTTTTAATTATTTATTCTTTTGTTATTCTTTCTGCTGCTTTGGTTATCGGATACTTCATTAGATCTAGGGTCTATACTTCCCCTGTTCCGCGTCTTAGTACCCCTTTGTGTCTTTTCTCTTATTATTTTCTACTTCAATTGGAAGTGTTTACATTTACTAGGGATTTTTGAGTCAATCAGCTGATTGCGAGATTGACAAGTATAGGTGCGTTCTGTAGGTCCTTCGAGTAGCTCGTTTGTTAACTTTACCAACTCTTTTATGTTTGGTTTTTCTTTATTTGGACATTTATATTCATTCAACCTTATATAGGCATTTCTCTATTCTAACTATTCAGTTTAGCATCTTACGTGGATCAAACACTAAGATATGATTAGTGTTTGATCCATGTAGTTCTATGACGTGTGTCCGAGTAGGGAGAACTGCTTTTTCCACTGTATTTCCGGCCTCTTGGTCGTTGTATCGAATCACTTGTGGTCTTGTGGTGTAATTGAGATGGCGTGGTAGTGTTTCCGAATTTATAGTATTTGGAATTAATCACGTTGGGTGGATATTTTGTAAATTAATTTTCGTGGTTTTGGGTTTTTGTTTAATTGGAAATATTCGAGAAGATGGCTACGGGTTGCTGCTAAGCATGATTTGAATACGACGCCTCTCCTCCTATCTTGGAGTTGCCACGTGGGGTCAAGATCTTTATTCGTCCCCATCCTATTAATCGTTTTCCGTGTTTTAACGGTTTTTTTTTCGGGTACACTATTTTTGGAGATTACTGTTTTTGGCGTAACGCGTTTTTGGAAATACCTATTTCTGGATGTATCGTTGTCGAAGATATCATTTGGATACCGCATTTACGATTTAAACCCTTTTTGGGAACGGTTTTTCGGAATTACCGTTTTTGAACACATCGTGCTGACTCTACTTGTCTTTTTGGAAATACGATTTTGGAATTACGTTTCGGACCTACCCCTGGACCACCTCGACCATACTACCAGCTAAGTTTAGAACTCTTTAGTATTAAAATTACCTTCCCTTGTTTTGGAGCCTTCAAATTTGACCATTAATTACGCTATATTCAATATTTGTTTGCTTTTAAATTTAATGCTACTTACACAATTAACAGTAATCATTTTCTTTGTTGTAATTCATTTTTTTGACTCTACAATTCATAGTCGTTTAGATTTCATTTATTATTTTTTTTAATTTAGATTTGCATAATTTTAAATTTTGATTTTTGAAATTTACTTTGTGTAATGTCAGGATATTTTAAGCCAGTTAACTAATTTTTTTTTATTTATCTGATTTATTCTTTGGTCGGTTACAAACCGGAAAGCTTTTACCTATCTTAGGTTAGAATTTCTTACAAGGTGTTGCACATGTTTGCATTTTGTGAGCCTTAGTGCGTTGACCATAGCGATCGGTAATTTTCTGAACTTTACTATTGTTACTTTTGATAAGTTTTGATCAGAATAGTACTCGAGTCCAATTTCGTTACGCGTATATACTTCCCTTTATGAAATATTGACTTGCACTTTTTTTTTTGTAATCGTACTCTATGTGTGGATTAAAAAGTATACCCTTCAACGTTAAATTTGGGGGTTTTTTTTTTTAACTTAATTAAAATTTTCCCCTTTCCCCCAATAATTTTTGATCACCATCTCGTAGGTTCCTGTTTACCCCGATTACAGGGTTTCAAAACAGGGGGCCCTTCATAAAATTAAATTGTCGTGGGTGTTTTTGGGCCCCATCCCTCGCCGACGAGCAGTCTGGCACCTGAATGAAGGATTCCCATTTATTAAATTATTTTTACAGAGGAAAGTTGTTTGCATTTTTTTCGTTATTTTTTGGGTTTTTTTTTTTAATTTTTTTTTTTGCAATTTAGGCCCAAAAAAGTAGCAAGTTTATATCCGGTAAAAACCCCGAACTAAAGTTTTTTTCGTTGTAATTTAAAATTATTTTAAAAAAGAAAAACAATTTTTCCGAAGGGTATGTATCCAATGAAAGAAGGAATTTAAAGAATATTCATGGCAATCTGATGTATACAAAACCACGCGAAGTTATTTGTTAGATCTTCTATAGGCTGCGGTCTGTTTCCTCGAGAAATTCGCACAAAACAAAATCTCGAGAAGTTATGTCTTAAATTACTTTGTGCTGCTCTGCCAAACCATTTTTTACACTAGTGTAGAAAATTATCATGAAAGAAATGTTCAATTAGTCTGTCTCTTTTTATAGGATACAACAAATAATTGACCGTTTTCGAAAATTCTCTTCTTTATTCTACGAGGGGTACTTTTTTAAATAAGGTCCGTTCGTGAATGAGAGTGAGAATGACTCACGATTGCCGCAGTGCGCATGCGCATCTGCTCCCAGCATGCTTTGCGTGCGTTTAGAAGCCATTTGCAGCCGTATCGTCTGCATGTGTGCTGAGCTGCGGAAGTTTATAATGTTTAAGAAAATTGAGCCGCCCTCCGACTATGAGATACGATGCTTGGGTGCAAGAGATTTGGCAGCAGCGGAGACTCACCGTCAGATTTGTGAACTTTACCGTGATTATGAGTGACAGTAAAGTTCGAAAGTGGGTGAGAATGTTCAAAGACGTGCGGGTTAATGTGCATGATGAGCCACGCCCTGGTCGACCTTCTCTGATTTCTGAGGATTTAGTTCGTGATGTGGACAACAAAATTCGAGAGGACCGACGATTCACTATTCCAAAGTTATCAATTGAATTTCCACAGGTTTCAGGGTCAGTTTTGTACACCATTGTTTCGAAGAAACTGAATTATCGAAAATTGTGTTTTCGGTGGGTTTGAACTGCTTTCTGACGATCACAAAACAAAAATATTGAGCTGTGCTTTATCGTTTTTGACTTGATACAATCAGGAAGGAGATGAATTTTTGGACCATATCGTTACAGGAGATGAGACTTTGGTGTTTCACATGACTCTAATCTATGTGAAACCCAAACAGACAATTTCAGTACAAAAGATGAGGCAACTGTCTTTTGGGACAGGAAAGGGATTTTGTTAGCGGGTTTTATGCCGAGAGGTACAACAATCAATTCTGACGCGTATTGTATGACCTTCAGAAAACTCCGGCGTGCCATACCAAACAAGCGGCGTGGCTTACTGTCTTCCGGTTTGATGTTGCTTCATGACAATGCAAGCTCACATGTTTTTGCGCAAACACAAAATCTAATCAGGTCTTTTGGATGGGAACAACTGGATTATCCACCTGACAGTCCAGACCCTACACGCAGTGATTTTCACTTGTTTCGGTACTTAAAGAAGTTCCTCGGTTGTCAACGATTCAACGACGACAAAGATGTGAAAACTGCATTGGGCTTCTTCACAGGCGGCCGATTTCTTTGACGTGGGAATTAAAAAACTTGTTGAATGGTATGACAATTGAGCAAAAATTGAAATTATGTAGAAAAGTAGGTAAAAGTATGTAGAATATGGAAAAAAATATATTTTAATGATATTTACAGTATTTTTCTTTTTATTAAAAAACGGACCTTATTTAAAAAATATCCCTCGTATTTACTCTGTTTTTTATACTTCAAACAAGAAAATAAATTGACGTACAATCCTACCTCACAATAAACTAGTGAAAGCTTTCTAGAAATACTTCCCAAGAGTATTTCTTCTAAGATTTTCTAGACTTTGTACTTTCTACAAGTCCCCATCCTTGATATAAAATTGACAGTGAAACATGAGAGAGGCATTTATATTTATCCGTCAGTGTAATGCGTCTTTAGCAAGCTAAAGCTCCTAGAAAAAGAACCGGAGGAAGCAAAACTAAATAAAATGGGGAGAATTTGGGAAGAGGAGTAGATGGAACGCGCGCAACTGACAGACCTTGAACCCTCTTCCCGAACGAATATTGATTTGAACACGCACAATACGAGCAATAGCTGCTGCCACCAAAAACGCGTCTATCGATAAACGTCCCAAAATATTGCCATTCGAAGTGTGGTTACACAGTTTGGCTCTCAATAGATTCGAATATTCCACTAACATTGTTTTGATTAGATTTTAGTACGTTTGACTTACCAATATTTCTGAATATCCAGGAAAAGAAACTTAAAGATGTGAATATTAAATGGGCGACTTACCTGCAAAAAAAAAAGAAAAAATATAAGTATTCGTATTAGCTACATAAAACATATTAATTACAGTGCAATGTGTAAGTGCTACAACAAATTTAAAAACACCCCCTTCCCCACTTCATATATAAGGGATACCTGTTAAGTTAAACAGTAATGTCAAATCTCAATAACGCCATCCAGTAGTCGTTTGTATAAACTCAAGACGCTACCCCCATAAATAGTCGGGGAACGGTAACAGTCAGTGTAGTAGTTTGTGGTGCGGAGTCGGCGATTATTTATTTCACGCGTTCACAGCGTCACTACTAAATCGATGCTGTATGCGGGGTATTTTCTGTGTATGTAGGCTGTCGAAACTTATTTCGGTTGGAAAGTTTATGCTTGCTTTAAAAATGTCGCAGTTAGGTACTCGCGAAAACGACCAATGGCAGACACATTTAAAAAACTTTATAGAAGCTGAATTTTTTTATGGCTTTTAAATTCAATGTCTATTTTGAAAAATCCCTTTAAAATGTGTTGGTCCAGAAGCCATTGTCGACGTCACATCGAAACAAACAGCATTCTTCTGCAAAAAGTGGCATACGAGACAAAAAAATTTACATTTGATTTATGTGTTACTCTTTTTTATATAATCTATCGTTTCGTTTACTAAAGAAAAAAATTTGTCTCCTTCTGGAATAAATATGCGGACTGTAAATTACCTGGTTGGACATCGATAGGGAAAGTAGTGCCATTTGTTCGTGAACATATAGAAAAAAAGAAAACGGAAAAAAAGATAAAAAACTGGGTTTAGCTGCCCACAATGTCATTGTGGCAAATGAGTGCAGCGTAAACAGCGTCCATCTCGACTTCAATTTGCCTTTCAAATGCAAGAACTTAATGAAGATTCGATGTTGGATTTTTTCCACTTTTACAAAAACTATCATCTATTGACACAAATGACCGTTAAACAACAAAATCGACCGTCTATCATGGATAAAATTATCAAAAGTTTCTTTCAACGCATGCATGCGTGCAAGTGATGCCATCTTCAGGTTGAGGTTTGCAACTTTTTAGACTACCCTCATAAAGGGTTCTGTAAGGATGATGGTCATCAACTGTTTTAGTGTACCAGTGTTTGAGTACGTGATTTAAGTAATAAAGGTACTGATTAAAAATGATTGTGTCACATAATTTTTTTTTTTAATCAATTTGGAACAATGAAGAATTTCGTAAGTTTGAACACTCCTAAAATATTCTTTTCTGCATGTAAAAGTAGTTCCTTTTTAACTCGAGATAAAAACGAAGGAGAACAAGAAACCTCCTTTGTGTCCGCGTTCAGAAAGGAAAATAATAAAAAAGGAGGCGTACAGCACAAAAAAGAACGGACCAAAAACAACTTCCTTATTCTTTTTGGAGAGCGGTCTCTTTCCATTTCGGAGACTTAAGGAGCCCTATCAACAGAATCGATCTTCCTCCTTCTCGGGTGCTTTCCGATCGGTCGATCGCGTTTTAAGCGTACACGCCTCTCCTCTTCTCTCCCTCGTCCCTCAGCAAGCCCATTTTCCTCTCTTCCTCTCCGCCTTCCCGTTGCCGTCAAAGCCTTGCTCTTTTCGCGGCGTTGTAATGGTTGGTTTTTCGCCGTCTTTGATCACGCATTGCCTTAATAGGGCGTAACGATTACTGGTACGTTTCTGTGGCGTTCTTACGCGGCCGTTGCCTTCGCTTGTTGTTGTTGTTGTTTGTTGTTGTTGTTGGTCTTATTGATGACCGTGCAGCGCGGTAATGTTGGCGCTATACGCAAGGTGGTCGTCGAAGACAGTTAGCCATATAAGAGAAACTATAGAACGACGATAAAGTAAAGATAAAGGGAGAGGAAAAAACTGTTTGGCTGTCGTCTATTGCGCGGTTAAAAATACACCGCGGTCGTTCTGGGAGATTAGTATTAAATTTAGCACGTGAGATTTTTGATTTTCTTCTTCAGAACTTCTTAAGAACAAGAAATTCATCTATTTTCGAGCGTGTTGAAATTGGAAGAAAGCCATCAGATTTTTTAAAGTCACAACTGCACTATTGCCAACTGTGTTCTTCCCATTTTGGTTTTCTGAATATATCCCCAAAGTCCGAAATTTGCAGATAATAAAATTCGGTTTTTTATATAAACTTTACTATGTGTAAGCAAGTACTCTTTTCACCAATAATATTTCATCAGTAATTTAATGCACTGTTTTCAATTGTATACACTACCATCAGTATAAGACAGAACTAACAGGCTAAACGAAAAACTAACCTAATAATTTTAAATTAGGCAAATCCAAGAAATACGCAAATCTAAAGTAAGGAATTTTAAAACGAACATTTTTAAAATATGCAATTTCAAAATATACAAGTCCTAAATTATACAAAATTTAAGCTCACTCATAATTAACAAAGGATAAAGCCTAGAATTTAGGGGTCCTGAATCCGAATTCATTAAGTTATGTTTGTTTTTGTAAATTTCCATGCCATCATAACAATTTCATGGAACGTTCCTATCTAACTTTATATTATCAACGTTATGATTATTTTCAAGCATAGGGCAACACTAGATTTATCAAACCTTCTGAATTTAAGATGAACCAAATGTTCTTTGAATTAACTCGATTGATCTGTTTGAAATAATATACACTTGATCGCAATCTTTAGATGAAATTTTTGAAATTCCCCTGATTTATCCATGTTATCTACGGGTCGAATAAAGATTTTGAAGGCCTTCGTGTAACTAAAGTAGTAATTTAACATGTTCAAGCGTGCTTATTTTAATTTTAACTATTCTTATGTTATCTATAGTATTATCCGTTAAAGTAGTAATTTTGATAGTACTTTTAGTTCATTTTGATACTCATCTGAATAAAAGGGTAAATCGAGCAAACGATGTATCAAAAAGTTTGTGTTCCCATGATGATCCTTATATTGATAACCATTATTACGAAGTAGGTTTTCATATATACACCACCAAGTTCATGGGAAGTTCGGGAAGCGTGTAAAAAAATGTACGAAGTCAAAGAAAATAGAGAATATTAAATGGCTATGTATTTACTACTTACTTACATGATTTACATATTTTCAAACAATAAATTTATTAAAAAGAAAAATTTAAAAGACAAATGAATTTTAAATCCGATTTTCATCGAAAAACTTCACCTTTTGCCTTGTGGACCGCTGCCACCATCTTCCGGCATCCGACGACTAATTTTGCTAATGTTTCATTGGGCAAGCTATCCATACCTCCTGAGAATGGTCCACAAATGCTCCTTCGATTTGACACTTTTTCCAACACATCGGTCTAATTCTTCCCATAACAACTGTGGGCGGCGACTGGGTAATTTTAGAGTTCTTCATTTTCTTCTTTGCTGCAGGGTAATTCATGCTATCAATCGAGATTTCATGTTTGGGTCAGCTGTCCTGCATAAATTCAAATCCACGACCAATTAATTGGAATTCTGACGGTATTACATTTTTCCTCCAGGATTTTCCTGATATTCTTCTTTTTCATTATGCCCTCAATTTTGAGCAAGTCCCCCACCCGATTAAGGAAAACAACCCCAAACCATTACAGATCCGCCTCCATGCTTCTCACTTCCGAATCCATACACTCCCTGCAATATTCTTTCCCCATCTTGACTTGCGTACGAAAACCTCCGTCTATTTCAAAAACCTCAAACTGGATTCGTCAGTCCATAAAACGTTTTTTAAAATCGTCCACTGTCCAATCTTACGAGCTTGTCTTACTTCAGTCGTTTCAGTCTATTTCCTTCGAGTAATGGTTTTCACGTGCTCACTCGCCCATGCAACCTTGTGCCTGTTTCAGCCGACGTTTCTGCAGTACCACAGAAACTTTGGAATCTCGCTCATTATTGAATTCTGCAGCAATTTCTGATGCTGTTAGTCTTCTATTGCGCTTACTAATTATTTTTATTCGTAAATCTTCCGCAGGAGCTGCTTGATGGGTCCCATTGATTACGATCTTGCACGTCACCGGTTGTCTTAAACTGAACTATAGTATCATGTACCGTAGATTTTTTTATTTTTAATTTATCCGCAATCCGTCTTTCTGCGTACCCTTCCTGATGTAAGGTAATAATAGCAGGATTGTTGAACAGCTAGAGGTTTTCCACGGGGCATTTTTAAGTAGTCAAACCGAATTATTTTATTTTTCACTTGTACAACCATAGATATTTTCTCATACACAATAATCTTTCAGAACTAATGGTGTCAGTGTTATAATATCATACGATACATTTCAGGTGAATATGCGAATCACCTCTAGGGACTATTATAAAGTTTTTATTGTCATTGTAATTATTGGGGATTTCCAAATATTAATTATATATTTTATGATAACATCTTATAATAGAGACAAATACCCGGGAAATTGGTAAAAGGCTTCCAGAAAAGGTTAGTTTTAATAATCTTCACAGAAATGTATATATTATATAATTTCAAAATTTTTCCTAAACAGTTACTATAATTCTGGTCAGCTTTGCCCGAACTTCCATGAACGGTACTGTACGTCTATTTCTGTTTCTTATTAGTAATATATCGAGGACTGGAATCCTGTTGTCTCTTTCTTCTTCATGGGTAAATTTTATAGAGGGAAATTTTGATTTAAGTTGTTCTAGGAAATCAGTTATTGAACATTGCTGGTATCAAAGATGCAAAAAATGTCATTGACGTATATGATCAAAAGCCAATGAAAACAGGCCAAAGTATTGTTAACGTCGCAAATAGACAAATCTTTGAAAACGCTTGTAATTCGATATCCAAGTGGGATTTTTGCAAAGTAAGTGTTGATTAAGAATTTAGATAACTGAGCCCCCAGGAATCCAAATTCTGTTTGTTGGTTATCAAACAAGCTGACATATATCCCAGCTATCCTAGCCATAAGCTGTGCTAAACATGATTGTTAATGGTCATAACATACAGTGAATCGAGAGTAAAGCTGAAGTAAAACTAAGAAATGTCATAGACTACAAGAGTTTATAGGATATTAAAACTTCAAAATGAAGTTCTGCAGACGCTTTCTCAAGACAAACTTGATTTAATTCTCACATGCAAATGGGGCTGTGAAGGAAGTACTCAGCTTTTCAGTACAAGCAAAAGTCCTTAGAAACCGTGAATGACGGCAATATGCTTGCAACTTCAATGGTTCCTTTGGTATTACATCCCAGAGTCTGAAAATATATTGCTATGGAAGAATCCAAGACTTCCGTACCGTAGACCAATAAAAGTTGGATTCATAAAAGAAACGACTGTTGTTTCTCAAAAAGAGATCGAGCGACATCGAGAATGGGTACTTAATTTAAAACTTACGGAAACAATTAACATAGAGATATATTACGCAAAATAACACAGCACAGATGGTGATGGAAAATTGCAATGCTGCAACAACAATTTATCATCTCAAAATGTTGTTACATGCCATATAACACCATAAGATATGAATAATTTAAATAAAGTATCAAATAAAAAGTTATGAAGAAAGTATTATTTCGTTTTGGTTTATCCACATTGCACGCCCGGATACGTTTTCTTAAATGTATTCTCATATTTCCTATCGACTGGATTTTTAAAAAATGGCAGGCTAGGGGCGAATTTTTGAACAAGTTAAAGGGGAAAAAGAAAGTCTCTGCCCAAACGCGACTTCCCGGGAAGGGACCCATAGTTGATCAGGTGCAGCCAGGAGGATCTGGAACCTCTAACGAGGGAAAACACCCCCGTCTTTTTTTTTTAAAATTAAAAAAAAAAAAGCTGAAATCACTGGAGTCAATGAAGAATAAAAAAGCGTTTTAAAGCGAAATTTTTCCAAGTTTTAGTTTTCCGGATTTAAAGATTAAGACGAACTTGATAAATACTGTAGAAGAAACCGCCTAACTTTACGTAAAAGAATACTGTTGGTTTTGCATGCCCGCCAGTTATATCTAGTTTTTTACTGTAAAAAGAAACCCCAAAAAATAAAAACCCAAAGTCTTCAGAACACATTTCACACGAAAAACACTGGGGTGTCAAAAAATATAGATTTTTACATTTACTTCAGATCCCCCCTTATTAGTGGTCCTTTTCCCCTCGTTTAAAAATAAACAGCAGCCTCTTTTGTTGAAGCCTCTATTTTGCTGGATCAACCGGACATTTTGCCCCGGACAGTCGATAATCGTCGTTTCCCGGATAAAAAGGGGCCCAGTGTTAAAAGTGTTTAAAATACTAACACAAATTGTTAATTGATGTTATTTTTTCAGTAATAAAAATTTTTTTGTTTCATTTATTTTAAAAATTGGTGTCGTTAAAATTTTGATCGCGTTTTCGTCACTTCGTCCCATTGTGCGTCGGTTTCAAATTTACCCATAAAGAGGTTAGCCATAAACGGGGATAAGCTGTTACCCATTACTGTTGCTTCTGTTGGTTGATAAAACGTGTTATTAATTCGGACAAATTTTTTTTTTATATACAAGGTCTTGCCCAAGAAATTAAACTTCTCTATCTATTTTATCTATCAAAAGTTTTTCTAAACATTCCAAAGTTAAGTAGACCGGAGCACTAGGAAACAGTGAGCTTACGCGTAAGAATTTTGAATAGCCAAATCAAGAATCTGTGCAGATCTGATTCAATTTGTCAGATAACCACTTGGAAAATAACTGTTGATGTTTGAAACAATGGATCTCAGGCTTGTGTATCTTAGATAAATACATTCTTGGTAGTACTGGGTTTGACACCGTTAATCTAGATCTTAAACTATCGCTAATGGCAATCTTACATTCTAACACGGTCCGTTCAGTTTTACTATTGATGATGATAGCTTGGTTATTGAAATGTGCGTCCAGTGCGAGTAAAATATTGTGTTAAGCGTTTTAGTGAAGTGTTTGGTTTACTATGTCTCATTAAAGATTCACTGCACCCACATGGATGGGACGACGATATATTTCCACAAGAGAAACCAGAACCAATGGGGTTGAACGAAGCAGCCACATGTGATAGACTAGGCTCAGATGCAAAGCTGGATGTAGGTCTCGAATTAAAAACCCACAAGTCATACAAACAATGAACCCAAATGCAATCCGCAACCATGAATCCAGCAGGGAAGATTTCTAACGAACAAGTTGATTTGCGAAAACCAACTCCATTTGGGATGATAATAATAATACAACCTTAATGCCCAACAGATTACTACAATCCAAATAAAACCGACATTTAAATTTAAATTGCAGACATCACAATTTGTAAATCCAAAAGAAAAACATTGTTGCAAACAACAGACGTGCTTGGCTATAGGATCTGGGCGGAGCCCACCTTAGAAATACCGCTGTACTGCCGGCTAACAAGTTATTAATTAATTAGTCCGGAACAGCTATTTCCAGGATTCATGGATCATCATCATCAACCGTATGACCGAACCGTGACTTCAGTTTCGGCTACAAGAGGAATATGAATTAAATAAATAGTCGTATGAAGAAATACATTATAATTACTAGCTGTATCAGGCACAACTACACACTACAGAAGTAAGGGATTGAAGCCATTCAAAATAGAATACTAGAAAATTCAAATTCAACAAAGGATGATTGGATTCTGCCTTTATGGTGCAGGAGGTAGTTGCAGGAAAGGTGTGCAATCTATGCAAGTCACCCTATCAAACCTGTAGCCTCTGCATCAGTAGTATAAAGAAGTAACCCTCTGGTGATTCGTCTCCCTCCTACTGAGAATTCAGCTTGAACCGAAATTATAAATCACTTGAGTTTTCCAGTTGTCGAATTGACTACCACTACAACATCCATTTAAATCTTGTATATCAATATTTAACATAACTTTTATGCAAGTGAAGTGAAGAAATACAATTAAAATCTTTGGACAAATCCATATCCCACAGATATCTATTTTACCATTATGAATCCATAACCGATGATAAGTTATGGTAATGAATGCTGCTTCGCAGTTGGTTCTCATAGTACCAGAGAAGACGCAGAAGAACGGTTTAGCGATGGAGAAGAAGAAGAGGAAATCGAAGCCGAAGAAGCCAACGAAGAAGACGAAGATGACGAGGGAAGGATGAAGAAGAAGCAGGTCGTCGAAGAAAAGTGTACAGCCGCAGTTCGATGGAGGTTAGCGGCGTATTGAGAAGGCGGATTTTTTCCATTTTCCCCCGCGAGGGCATTCCATTCCCCCAATGGTGGTGGAATGTCCGGCGACCCGCTCGCGCTCATGCGAATGCACCGGCCACCACAAGGACGCCGGTTCAAGGAGAGCCAACCGAACGAACTAACACACACTCGTATAGTAGTATACTATATAACACGCACTCGCACTCACACACGTTCAAACGCATACCTATACGTGCACATCTCGAAAACGAAGGCACGCACGAATCTTGGAAGTGCCAACGCCTCATCATCATCGTCCTCTCTTCAGATCGGATCGGATGCTGATGCTGGCTCGTTCTTTGCTGTTGTACGCTACGCAGTAGCGTAGTGGGAATACGAAAGAATGTGCGCATAAACGCCATGGGAACGTTGACGAATGTGCATGCATGCAATACGAATACAGGTGATTGTTGTGATATATCAATTCAGATTCGGATTCAAAGCAAAGTTGCATGGAAACACTTGCATTCTATTTAGAGCATTCCATGAAATTCGGTAAAACACCCTAGGTGTATAAAATAACATAAGAAGAGGTCTCTAAACATATGTTACAAGCACGTCACGACATTTTCTGTCATACTTTTAAATGGAGTTTACAGTAAATCCTACATAACCTCTTTTTATATAGCTTTTGTTAAACGGATGAATATTACTACTAAACGGATACTCTAAAACTGTGGCACTGGAACACTGAAACAGTTCACTAAAACCCTTACCACAACACTTAATTCGTACTGGACGCACGTTTCGATAGCCAAGCTATCATCATCAGCAGCAAGACTGAACTAACAAGCTAAGTGAAAAACTAACCTTATAAGGAAAATAAATTATGCAATATGTAAATTTAAAATCGTAAAATTTAATGAGAAATGAATGACGTGAGTTAATAAATCCTAGATTACAATGAAGCGGTTCATTGCACATGGTTAAAATTACAACTATAAATGATTAAACATGATGTAACAAAGGATAAAGGCTGGAATTTAGTGGTCCTAAATCTGAATTCATTAAGTGAGTTTTGTTTTTGTAAATTTCCATGCCTTCATAACAATTTAATTGAGAAGTACTCCTTACGTTTTTAATTAACTTTATATTATCAACATTATGGTTATTTTCAAGCATATGTAGGGCAACGCTAGATTTATCAAACCTTCTGAATTTGAGATGAGCCAAATGTTTTTTGTACCTAATTTTGATTGATCTTTTTGTCTGCCCAATATACACTTGATCACAATCTTTACATGAAATTTTGTAAATTCCTGTTTTTCCATGTTATCCACTGGGTCTTTGGAATTTCCTAAAAAAGGGTTTTTTAAAGGGTTTTTGCTCGAAGAGAAAACAATCTTGCGGTCAATCTTAGAAAAGATTTTTTGAAGACCCTTGGTGTAACATGGATAAAAGGGTAATTTAATATATTTCTTATTATTACGGCCGTCAATGCGTTCTAATGTGCTTACAAGTCAAATTTTGGAAAATATGCAAAGGAATGCACCTGACATTGCACGAAAAGATCAAATCATTGCTAGAAGACTAAAAAAAAAAAATTGTTTTTATTTAAAATCCGACAAGGGTAACACTGTAGTCATTCTAGACAAAGAAGATTATTTTAGTCGAGTCAACACCACTTTGTCACAAAGTTCTTATTCAAAATTATCAAAAATCCTTTGTCTAA
>JAROYC020000046.1:85899-100619 GCA_029619255.2 Dynastes hyllus | reverse complement strand
AACTCACTTAATGAATTCAGATTTAGGACCACTAAATTCCAGCCTTTACCCTTTTGTTACATCATGTTTAAAAAAGTTGTAATTTTAACCATGTGCAATGAACCGCTTCATTGTAATCGGGATTTATTAACTCACGTCATTCGGCTCATTTACCTTTGGGCTATTTATAGTCCTGTGCAATAAAGCGGCTCATTAAATTTTAGGGATTTTAAATTTAATATTGCATAATTTATTTTCCTTAAAAGGGTTTAAATTTTTCATTTAGCTTGTTATTTCAGTCTTGTTGCTGATGATGATAACTTGGCTATCGAAACGGCGTCCAGTACGAATTAAGTGTTGTGGTAAGGGTTTTAGTGAACTGTTTCAATATTCTACTGTTTAGTCCTGAGTTACAAGAAATACGAGGAAATGGGGGGTTTGGGGGTTTTTCCCTTCAGTGGGTACAATCCCAAAAAAATAAATAATAAATCGAACAATAATAACAGAACCAAACAAGGATTATAATATCTGAAAAGTTGTGAAGTGCTCACCCTCTTAAGCAAGAAAATCAGAATCAATTTACCGCAGGTTTCAATATCTGGAAAAATGCCATAGCGAGAGTCGTATCTCATGAAAATAGTGCTTCTCATACCAAGGCGTGTTTTAACTGGATCGCTAAATTAAAAAAAACCGGGACTTGGAAACATATTTCTCAAAAGTATGAAGGGATACGGGAAAAAAGGGGTTTTACAAAGAGCTATTGGTGTTAAAATTTTTTTTGTTAAATTTGGATTTCCCAAATTAAGAGGCAAAGAAAAATTTTTTGGATCATTACAAAAGGGGGAAATTTAAAGGCATATTGGAACTACTAGCAAAATATAACGGGTTTCTAGCAGATCATATTGAAAAACTAAAAGTTTTGGGACGGGGCACAATATCTTATCTATCTTCGACAATTTGCCATGAATTTATTCAATTATTAGGCGATCATGTTACTAATTTAATTTTACAAGAAGTAAAAGGATCAAAATATTTTGGAATAATAGTTGATTCTACACCCAATTTGCAACAAGTTAATCAACTTACTTTTGTAATTGGATACGTGAATTCACAAACATTTGAAGTGCCAGAAAGTTTTTTAAAATTCTTGCCTCTGAAAAGCCACAAAGGGATTGATCGGGCCTCGAGAAATTGTAATATTTAATTAAATGCAATCTTGACATTAAAAAATTGCCGTTCGCAAAGTTACGACACTGGGGGCTATGTCTGGAAAATATCAAGGTGTCCAAAGTAAAAAAAACAAATTTGCAGAATTTGAAATGGTCCCTTTATTCTCTAACTTTTTTGGGAAAGGGCAAAGCTAGTGTTTTGTGTGAAGTTTATATCTTTTTCTGGGATTGTACAATCATTGTACAGTTTCTTGTCAGGTTCCACGTACAGGTGGAATTTGCCAATAGAAGAAATTAATACAAGAATTTCATTAAATTCTAATGCAAATAAAAAAATTTTTTTTGTGATGAAATTTTGTCTGACACAAGATGGTCAGCGAGATAAGATGCCTTTAAAGTCATTAAAACAAAATTATCATTAAATTTTAATAACCCTAAAACAATTATCTCAAGATACAGACCAAAGTTACGATACACGAAATGAAGCAACAAATATTATGAATAAACTATGTGAATTTGAAACATGTATCCTTAGTTTATTTTGATACGATGTTTTAGAGAGAACAAATAAAGTAAATTTGACATTTCAAAAAGACGGTCTTATTTTAAAAGAAGTTGAAGGTTTCGACTGAATTTGAGTTGGTAGTTTCTTATAAAAAAGAATATACACGCCAAATTAAGAGAAAAGTATTCCACGGTGATTTTCCCATTAAAAAACTTTTCTCCAAAACAAAAAATTTTTGAATAGAGGTATTTTTAGTAATATGTGATAGCATAATTTCTAAAATCGAAAGATCTTGTTGTTATAAAGGATTGCAAGTATATTTTTCGTTGATTTTCGATTATGAAACGACAAATTTGAATGACAAACGATCCGCAGTTCAACGGCTTCTTAAAAAAAAATCCGTTAGGGTTTGGAAAACGAAATAATACATTTTCAAAAAACAACCGACAATAAACAAAAAGAAGAGCTTAAAAAATTGCAACAGCCAAGAAACATTAAAAAGTGTTAAAGAAGTATTAAAAATCAAACCTCTATCCTAATGTAGCTAATAGCATTTAGAATATATTTAACTTTTTGCTTCCCGGGGTTTGTGAAGGAGAAAGAACATTCTCAAAAATGGCGGTAATAAAAAAATAAAAAAGAAGCGTCATGAACCAATTTCCCAAAAAGCTTTAAGCTTGTTATGCATAAACATGAATTCGTAAAAAAATATATTTTAAAGAAATTGTGCAAAAATTTTGTTTCTTCTAAAGGGCCGCAAAGTTTCTGCTATAGAGCCCTAATGTGTAGACTTCATTAAATATTTTTTTTAATAAAAAAATATTTATTTTAATTTTTACTAGGTTTTACAGATATTAATATTTATAAAAAATGTTTTTATTAGGGAAAGTAAAATTTTGTTTAAATATTTTTATTGAAAATAAATCTGTTTTCAATTTTTTTTTTTTATTGTTATATTATTAAGCATTATTTGCAAAATTTTTATAAAAAAATTAAATGTTCATTTAACCTACTTGTTCACACATTTTTGAAATTGCTTATTTTACAATTTGCAATAAAAGATAAAGGGAGACTACTTGTGCATAGGGGCCCCGAAGGCCCTTAATCCGCCACCGAGTACACGACTCGGTAAACGATCGGTAAACACATTTTTTAGAAAATGTTTCGGAATAAATCTTTGGATATTTTTTTTATATTACACAAATTGCAAGTATCCAGTTATGATTTTATCAATTAAATTCTTCAAAACAAACATCCATCAAGTATACACGTGTATGTATATTTTACATTTTACTTGTCATACGCATCTTCCATATTTCTTCAATTTTAACGACCTAAAAACTACGCCACATAAAATAATGAATCGTAGAAGATTACTGAATGAAAGGCTTCGGCATCGACGTCGTCCTCTTCTACGTACACAAAACACAAAAATGTCGTACCCGTTATCGTTTCCCTTCTATCCCTATCCCATTCTCTATCGCATGCCTTTCCTCCTATTTTCACATCCTTATCTATCACGGCTTAACTGAAAACCTTGATGTTTTGGTGTATTATCACCACCGCATCTTCTATCTTTCTTCCCGCAATCGGTTCGTTTTGCTGTTCGCTCTTTCTAATAAGAAAAAAACGTACGGGTCACGGCTATCTCGATTTTACTACACACACGGGTATACGAACAAAATGTTGTGTACATGTGACGTATAATCTCGAGAAGGAGGAAGTGGGGGAGCTGGGGGAAAAGGGGAGATGAAAAGATGAAATAAAATGGAAAAGACGTACTGATGCGCGTAGTAAACATGAATAAATACGATACGGTGGTGACCTACGTTTCGTATGGAGCATATTTGTACGTCAATGATATGGGGAGTTGTAATTTTACCTCTTTTTTTCTATGATTTCTGTTTTTCTTTATTTTGCTGAGCTGTGCAGACGTATGATAACAAGAGTTTGTTAAAAAGGTGGTACCGGCAGTGGCGTTACCGCATAAAAGAAAACGTAATATCAATATTAGTGAAAAAAAATTGTTACTTTTTCCTGTCGTCTGTTTGGGCAAAACCGCCTTGGAAAGTTAAATTGAAACATCAGCAACGCTTCCATTGTCGATTCATTCAGCCGTCGACGGGGGGAATATGTTTTTTATACAAAAAAAAAAAAAATGATCGTTCGACATCCAAATGTTAGATATTCTTTTCCTCATCTGGGCACTCGATTTTCAATAGACCGAACCTTTTTTCGGGTTTTTCAAAATTGCCCCAAATTTTGAGCAACATCGACCCCTAGGGTTTTTAAAAGTTTTCAGGGGCTTGTAAATTGTTTATGCAATTAAATCCGTCCGTGCAGATAAGTGACTTTTTTCTAATTGTTTAATAGTTGGCAACCAGAATGTTATGGAAATTTCATCATTTGTTTTGAACTCCGAATTGGAAAAGGTTTAAATCGTTTAGATGACTTTTTTCCTTGTAAAAAATATTTCTGAAGTAAGTCTGCCGGGAGCCATTTTCCCCCATACGTTATTACAGGCTGAGGGGTGGTGGAAACCCGAAGATTTTTTGAATCAATGTGTTTGGGAGATTTGATGAACATTTTTTTTCGTATATGTATTAACTTATCCAATGCATTTCTTTCGAATGGTTTCTGCTACGAGTGACATGCGTATAGGCATTTTTGTGAAAAGAGTCGGAAACAAATCCAAAACCTCACATTGTTGCGGTTTCGTCAGTAACGAACATTGTGAGGGTTCCTGTGATATAAAATTCTCTCAACGAATCTTTTATTATCTTAACAACGGTTTCGATTAGTTTTCTGCCCCCTTTTTACGGGAAAAAAATGAAGTGGTGGACCATCACGTTTTAAAGGACCCCCAAACAGAAGGGTTGTGTTTCTCATCAGTTTCATCCACACATAGGCAGATTTTCTTATTTCTCAACTCGTCTTTTTTACATTCCTTTCTGTACTTGCACACTGGCAAATTTATGTAATTGCATAGATGTTGGCAGTTCCCTGAGGGAACGTTCTTAGCCCGACGAAAGTGTTCATTAGATATGATGTTGTGGGATGTTTACACACTTAACATAAAAATAAAATCATATAAAAATTTTAGTATAATAAGTTTTTTAAATTTAATACATGTCGTTTACTTTAATAATGTTTTCTACATTCAAACCTATCGCGACTTAGAACCGCTTTTGGGATTGGCAATAAATATGGGATTCTATATTCTAATCCAGGGAAATGCCTAAGATATTTATTCACATTGTCGAATTCCAAGTTTCTTAAATGCTGGCCTTACATTCTGACTATTATAGAACTAATGTACTGTGTAGACCTTCTATCAGCCTTGGTTGTTCGTGTTGCAATAACATCCCATATTCTTGCAAGATTTGTGCTGACCCACAGCCGACTATTCACAAATTGCTATAAATTTTTCGAATTTTTTTACCGTTTTTAAAAGGGTTTAAAAGTATTTTAGTTTTTAAGTCTTGAATTGTTCTGTTTTTATGCACAAATAACCTGCAGGAAAAACAGCACTATTATTATTAAAATACTGGTAGTATAGAAAGGGATACGTGGATGAAGACCAGGATCGTTTGCAATTCCTGTAGGCTCTTGATTTAGAATGTACATAGACGCTAGAATATTATCTTTTTATTGTTCTCAATGCACCCTGGATATGTTATATATTTTTTGTTGTTTACGGCATTCGGTCTGCTTCTTTGCGTAAAATTATAAAGAAAACTCGAAACGACATGATCATCTATTAAATAGGAAATCATTTTGCGTCTCTTCTGAAAACCCGAAGAATATCAACATCAACAAGATTGAAAGGTATGGGCCTTGAGGCGATAAATGCGCAAGCTTTCTGTAATTTAAAAATTTGACAACGGGCGAGGGAAAAACGAGAATGCACCGTGTTATTGCGCGCACCGTGCGGATCTTTGCGTTCACAAGCCAGAAGAATGATGGTGACCGCCGGAGGCTGACAGGCAAGAGCTGGAGAAGGCAAGAAAACCGAAGAACGAAGCTGCTGCCGCCCTTTTCTTTCCTTTCCCCATCATCATCATCATCATCATCGCCAGACGGCGGAAATCGTTGGTTTTGTGGCCGGGCCCATTTCCTCCTTCTTTTTTTTTTCGGTTTCGGCTTCGCTTCTTTTTCCATCTCCGGTACCATGGGTTCCTTCGTCTTTTTTTTTCTCGCCCTTTGGTCTTGTTCTTTGGGCGGGCTCCTCTGTTGTTCCGTATGATGGGGAGAGGTATTCTTTAAAAAGGTCGTTTTTATCGGCCTTTCTCGCATTCCTCAACGACCGCCGCGTGGAATGAACCATTTTTTTTCCAGAGCGCTAGTAATTCTGTCCTTGTTCCACCGGGTGGTATGAAGAGATCTCGGGATTCGGAATTGAAGCTCTCTCTCGTCGTTAGAATTTGAATGAAGTTCGGTCTCGGTTCGGCATTAAAGATCTGGCCGACGCGATATGTGGTGCATCTCGTTTTCCGTTCAATATTGTTCGGTATTTTTATTAATCTCTTCCCTTCGAAAGTACACTACCGGCCATAAATGAGAGAACGCTATAATTTTTATAATTTTTACAAACCGTATTTCTTACTTCAATTTAGAAGGAGGTGGGGCACAGGAGACGTATTAAGCAATATACTTTTGTATTTTTTTATTCGTGTCAGTAAAATAATGTTTTTAATTTCCATAAGTAGCGTACCTAGAATTTTTTTTATATTTTTGTCTAAATTATATAAAAATAAATAATACAATGTAATAATGTTCTAAAGTTGCAATCGACAGAATCAATGATTATAATAAGTATAAACGAAAAAAATGCATGCCCCCGGCGGGACTCTACGACATTTTTCCCCCCAATCAATGAAAAGAGAAAAAAACGTCCGCCATGTCAATTGTTAATACCTTAGTCCCCTGTTGTTATTACAAACAGCGCCAACATTCGAAGAAGAAAATATTAAAACAAGATCAGACGAGGGAATATTACTCAACTCAGCGCAATCTTTTTGTTTTCTGTGCTGCCTCAAATTTTGGGAATTCATTCTTTTGAAACAAAGGGGTTAAAAAAGTGATTTAAAACTAAATTAATAATGATAGCAAGGACTGTGGGGTAGTATAGCAAACAACACTAAAGTGTCGGCACACTTCGCACCACACAAGTTATTAATTAATTCGGAAGAGCTCTTTCAAGGACCTGCAGGTCCCCATTCTCAACTGTACCACAGAATAATGTGAGAAAAGAACTCTAATAAGTAGTCTGGGCTAACAGCGGTAACAGTCAGTGTAGTAGATTTGTGGTGCGGGGTCGGCGATTATTTATTTCACCCTTCACAGCGTCAGTACTAAATCGATGCTGTATGCGAGTAGTTCTGTGTATATGTAGGCTTCGTAACTTATTTCGAATTGTACGCTTATGTTTGCTTTAAAAATGTGAGTTTGGTACGTCGGGAAAAAGACCAATGGCAGACACAGTTAAAAACTTTATAGGGAAAAATTTTAAATTTTTTATGGCGCTAAAATTCAATGTCTATTTGTAAAACACTTTAATGTGTTGGTCCCTTGTCAACTCACCGAATGCGAACAGCATTCTTCTGCAAAAAAATGGCATGAGACCAAGAAAAAATTTTCATTTGATATATGTGTCACTTTTTTTATGTAATCTATCGTTTCGTTTACTAGACAAAGAAGCATTTGTCTCCTTCTGGAATAAATATGCGGACTTTAAATTACCTAGTCGAACATCGATACGAAATGTAGTGCCATTTGCTCGTGAACGTATTGAAAAAAGAATGAAAACGGAATTGAAAGATAAAAAACTGTGGTTGTGGGGAGGAAAAAAAAAGATCGTCAAAAAAATTCTGTGGTTAATGTAATGGTACGTACAATGGAACCACATCGACCGTCAGTCATCCTCCTTCTTACTTACTTCCAAATGAGTTATAAATTGTACTGCCGATGAGATTTTAAAGGGGGTGTTGAACTCATTGAACAAATTTGTTTCAACTAAGCAACTTTCAAATTTTTTATGATATTGGGAAACATGCATTCTTTGGGGCCCATCTCTTAAAAGGGAAAACAGTGGTAACTTCTTTCATGTAACGGGAAAATCCATATTCTAAATCTTTTCGGGAAAACGATTCCTACATGTTTTCCACTACTAAAAAGCATTGATTGCTAGTACAAAAGGGAGTGTTTCTAAAGTCCCCGAAACGTACCCGACTATTTCAAAAACTGTGCCCCTTTTTCCTGAACCACCACAGCCGATTGTTACACGTTGGGGAACATGGTTGCAGGCGCGTTTTTCAACAACAATTATTTTGATCAAGAAGGTAGTTTTAAAACCAATCCGACAGAAGCTGCAGCAATCAAGAAAAACCGGGGAAAAATTTCAAGATAAATTAGGTTAAAAAAGATTTACAAACTATTCACAACAATTACTTCGGACTGCGGGGGGAATGAAAAATTACAAAATGTTTTGATGCCCTAGTGGTTTTTTCAAATTATGGATGATTTTCCCGCACGTTATGTGAAGGCGAAACAAATTGGTGTGTAATACGAAAATTTGAAAGTATTTTGAAAAGACTCCGATTTTCTTATATTAAGACAAATGAGCGAAGGTGCGTGTGAAGATGCATTAAGTTTTTTAAAAAGATTTTTTTAAATACAAATATAACATCGCCAGATGTCGAACGTTTTTTTCCTTAAAAACATTTATTCCGCACGTCGTACTCACTTGACTGAAACAGCTGTGGAAAGAATTGGATTTAAAAACCCTTAATCTTAAACCAAGATAACCAAAACGAGACAGGGGTAAATTAAACAAAAGATGTTAAGAAATATGTTACACTTTCCCAAGAAAATTAAACTATAGCATCAGTAACGAAATTAGAAAAAAAGTCCGGCACAGCTAGTTTTATTCATGTCAAAAAAACCTCTACTTCCCCCCAGAAAATAAAAATTTTTTAATTTTAATTAAACACGTAGATAAAAGCTGCAGTAAGATACATTACAGTTTCTAATTCTCCCAAAAGAAATTAACATTTTTTCCCGAAAAAAAAATTAAATTTAAAAAGAGTCTCAGAAATACTGATGTAATAACTACAGTAACTAAAAAAAATAGCCACAATTTGTTATCAAAAATACATAAAGCATTAGAACTTATGCTATGCTTCTATATTTTTAATAATTCTTTCACAAAGCTAATTACTATAATCTTCTAAATTCCCTAAAGCTATTTACAGGTCTAATAATTACTATATATGATTATTACATTCTCCAGTTGCATTACAAAATAAAGATTTCTGTATCAAGCTTTCCTTTGCCATCGTCCTCACAAATTTGGTTAAGCTTTAATACTTAAATTTTTTTTTTTTAAGTTAAACCCCACAGCACTTGGGTTTAAAATAAATTGAATTACAATTTCTGCCCAAAATTTACAAACTAAACCCGTTTTTTAAACCCCCATTTCCGTACTGATGGTATTTCAGTAAATTTCCCCCCGGTTGTTGAACACCTTTCCCGAATCCAAACATGCATTAACAGATCAATAACTTATATTCTAGGAATGTTGCTAAAGGATTTCCCCAAAACTTTATTGCTCGTCATCATGAATCATTACATTCGTCCCGGGTTAAACCCAGTCGATTAAAGAACAAAAAAATAGCTTTAAAAATTAATCTACGTCATCCCTTTTGGGAGGGGGAAACCTTATCCCTTTCCCATTCATTTCATATAATTCATTTTTAATTTTTTTTTTAAAATAATAAAAGGGCACAAGTTTTTTTTCCAAAAAATTTATCTATCAATATTTTTTAAAAAAAACGGGGCAAAAATCATGCAAAAAACACTATTTATATTCCTGTGACAACGAATAAATAAAGGGGTAAGGGGTTTTTCTGACAAAAGAAACCCTTTCCGATAACAGTTTTAAAATTCTTTAAAAACCATTCTCGCTTTCCCAAACACCCGCTTGTTTTTTTTTCTTTTCATTTTAAAGGGAATGTGCGAGAGCGTGCGTTGTGTTTTGTATTACGTGTTATTCGTTATAAACACATAATTAGAGCGGGCCAAATTGCGCCATCCAACAGAATCGGAATCAGGCGCAACGGCCGCATATTGTAAAAAAGCGTATATGTAGCAGCAGATATGTGATTTTTCCCGAAATTAATACCCCAAGAGTAAAAAAAAAAAAGCTGACGCAATAATAATGTTTAAAATTGGGCGGATATATATATATATATATATATATATATATATATATATATATATTTTGTACATTTTTGGGTGTTTTTATTTTCATTATGTTTTTTTGATTGAAAACGGTATGCTTTTAAATGGGATGTAAAAAGGGGTCCTGAAAAACTGAACGCTTTTTTTATTCTTTTTATTAATAATGTAACTGTAAAAAAAAATATAATAAATAAATTCTATCCTTCAATAATGCGGATGGGGCTTTTTAAAGTTGCACCATCAGATAATTTTCCCAATTTCCCCTCGGTGAAGGATGTTCCCCGAGACAAAAAAATCTTCTTATTTTCGAAAACGACCGTTCCACGTCTGAAAGTAAGACAGGCGAAATTAAAATAATCTTTAGACTTAGTAAAAGGGAATCTGCAGATCCCCCATCGAAATTTGTCTTAATCTCGTGTAGCCCGGATTCAAAACCCCACTATCGAACTTACCCAAAACTCGTCCACTTGTTGCATTTTTTATACTGTGAAACCCAATGTACTAACTTCGCCCCGACTTCCTGATTCTACCAACGACAACCCAGAATTTTGCAAATTTTCTATCGCGTCTAAAACCCCTTTGTAATTTTTGCTTATTTTTTGATGTTTTAAAAATATCGAAAATCCCTTCTGGCTCATCTAAAAAGCTCTGGCTTCGGCGGGGACAAAATTGCAAAATAACATTTGACTTCTTAAAATGTTCATTATAATAAAAATTTTTAAAACCACGTTCCCCAACCGTAAGAATGGGCTGTGGTGGTTTTTCGAATACCGGGGCATAACCTGTGGTCCCCCCTAGTCCTTTAGGACTTTTGAAAACATTTTTTTGTGTTTGCTATTAATGCATCCACCGGGGGTTAACACTTTCGAAATATTTTGGCCCAAATGTAAAGCATGGACTTTCCCGTAACTTTTAAAAAAGTCCTTCCCCTTTTTTTAAAAGGAAGGGCCCTCACTACCATTGTTGCTGCACCATCGCCCCTGAAACAACAGTTGACTGGTTGACATTAAATTTTTAACTTTTCGAAACACGGCCGTAATTTTTTACAAATTACACTTTTTTAATCTTCTGTTTGGCTAATAAATTGAAAAATTTTGTTTAATAGGATCTAATACGCGCACTATTATATTCAAAATAAATTTTTTTGCAATCTTCGTCTCATCAAGACTAAAAACTGTTTATCTTTTAATTTTGGGTTTAAATTTGATTTTTTTAATGTCCTCACGTATTCGTGGAATATTTCTCCGTAACGCTGTTCCCAGATGGTAATATCCCCTTGGTATTGTAAAAATTTCCCAGAATTTTCGTCATCAATTACGAAATGGTAGACCCCATACCATAAAAGTTAAAAGCAATTCAATTGAAAGGGGGGGTTTTTGTGACACCCCCATTTCTTTTATTTCTGTGGTGTGCGCTATTTATATGTCTTTTTACAATCCCTTTTCTCCAACATTTGTTTCTTTTTACAAACTTTCAAAAAAAATTGTACTCCCATTGTAAAAATTAAAAACCCCAAATTCACTAAAAAATTTTTTAACTTTCGTGGTAATTGGGGTTTTTTTTTTAGTTAAAGTTAACATAATCCCCTAAAAACGAGCACACCGACGCTTTTTTTTCTAGTATGCCCCGAATTAAACCGTAAAACTCCCGACTCGTCATTTGTTGATGAATAGGCGCGTCATCCGTAAAAAATAAGGGGCTGTTGGGTTTTAGCCGTCGATGAATGAACTTTTTTTTGTGGCCCACTGTGAACAACGCCCCATTTTTTCAACGAACACCCAAACTGCAGGTGTATTTTGCGTTTTTCCCACGTAATGGGGCAGTGGTTTTTGGGCCTCCTAATAATTCATATTTAAATTACCTATGTTTAAAACCCTATGGCCCCCCGGGAACCTGATTGCAACCCGGCGCGTGGGTCTTGGCCCGCTCTACAAACCTTTTTTAATTTAAAATTTTAAAGGGGATAAAGGAAAAAAATCGACCTTTGCTGGCCTAAATAAGATTAAACTTTACTTTCCCCACTTATTCTACGACGGTGTTAAAATGGTTTTTAAAGTGTGTGGTTTTATGTGCTGGGACAAAAGGGGCTGTAAACAAACATGAAGACCGAAGAACACGAAATGAAAAAAGGGGGGTGCCAACAAAAGCCTTAATTTTTGTTTTCTTGTCATGATGATAATCTGAAATTTGTCCCCTTCGCTTCTCGAAAAAAAAACCGTTTCAGAACTTTTGGTATAAATACAACCCCAGTAGAAGTTGCAAACTACGAAAACAACCTAAACATGTTTTTTTTTTAAAACGAAGACATTGAAATCCCCTTAAAAAATCAGTTGCTTTTGGTTTATTTTTTGGCGAGGGCAACAGATTGTGAAATTCTATTCCAAATGTTATGGGACGTGTCTGAACCCTCATAAGGACATTTCCATTGTTACTAATGGGAAAAGCAGGGAAAAGTTACTGGGGAACAATTGGGGCACCTTGGTACGTTAGAAAACTTTCAAGTCCACCACGTCCAAAATGTTGATGTTTATGATGGTGCTGCGATAAATAGTTTTGGTAGGCCGTTCTCTTCTTGAACCCCAGCAAATATTTGTGCTATGTAAAATGCATGCCAAAATCTTGTTGCAAAAACTATTAACCAATGTTTTATTTTCAAAGCCCCCACAACCGATTCTTATTGTTGGGGAACATGGTTGCGGCGGGTCTTTATTATGCTATTAAAGGGGAAACCCGACAAAATTTCCCTTTTCCGTTGAAACAGAGTTACAAACTATTCATAACAACTAGAAGCCATGACGCAATAAAGCAATTACAAAAAAAAGGGGTTGTCGTTAATTTGGGGTCCGCAAAAAGTAATTGGGTTTCATACACTGCTACGCACCCACCCCCATAATCGCGTTTTTTAAAACTCGGGGTGTGTTAAAAAAAATTCCATTAATTATTCGGGTTTTTTTCTGACAACATTTTTTTGATTCACTGGTGACAGGTTTATCGGTTGAAATTGCCCAATTATAAACTCAAAACCGAAAAACCCTATGGCTTTCAATTTTACTTTACCGCATAAAGTTACCTTCGATTGAGTTCGATGAACGAAGACGGACATTGTTCTTTGAATTTCTTGCAAATCACCGGCGTTTTTTCTTTTTTCTTCCTCTCGGACTCTAAATTTTATCCCCGTGACACCGCCTTTTAAACATAGCAATATAAGATTTATCTTCCCCCCACGAATACGTTTCATTTTCCAAAAGTTCCTTGTATATGGTCTCAAATGAAATTTTAATTTTTAAACTTTATTTTAAAAAACGAGGATTAATCCGTTTTATTTTATTATCTTTCTTGAATGCCGTTTATTTTGTTTTAAAACCGTTTTCTAAATATGTAAATAAATCAAACTGTAAAAACTTCAGCTTTCGAGCTAGCTCTAGTAGAATATTGTTGATGAACTCCGTGTTCCAGGACACCACAAGGGAAATCCTTTTTTCCGAATACACAAATTTAGGGGGTTAAAACTACGGAAAAGCCGCACGATTAAAGTGAATTAGCTTCACAACATTTTTCTGAATTTTAATCTCACAAAAATAAATAAACACCTGTTTATCGCTTGTCGCGACATCTGCTAGTAAGAAGCGTGACTGGAATCTCGCACTACATTTCCCTATTACTAATGAACGAAAATTGAAATGTTTGGAATTTCATGACTACTTTGTTTAATCTTAGACCGTAGTTTTCTTCAATTAAAGCGTAACATCAATTTGTCAAGAAGATGATGGCCAGAAAAAAGCGAAACGTCATATAAAAATTTCCACTACACCATCAAATAAAACATCGATCTTTCTCAATATTCAAAAATGATTTTTTCTGTACACATTGTATTATGGCATATTTAATTAAATGATTTACCTATAAATATAACATTATCTTTTATATGATAAGCTCAAATTAAACGTTTTAATAAAATTTAATAAAAATTAATAAGATTATCAGAAAAAAGCACCGCACTATACACGAAAGGATATCTCGTCCTTTATTATCTCCGAAATTTAGTTGGTTCTCAATGGCGGACGCTCTGAAATCATCCAGTCCGTCCATCCCTAGTTCTTGGAATCGCGCAGGTAAAAGACCGGGTCGGAACGGTCCTGGGACAGAATTAAATGAGCATTGAACGCGGCGAGCAAACGGACACCCGCAGCGCCACCAACACGTACTAACGAGGCGCTCCGACGAGATGAGAATTTACCCTTCTGCATATAGCCGGCACATAAACATAGAATATCTTGTTCTTCGTTTTCGTTGCTTTCGTTCTTTTTTTCGGGCTTCTTTAAAATTTCCTCTTCGATTTCAATCTCCTTTTTTTTTTCTTTTAATTTTCTTGCGTGAAAGAAGAAGACCGCCTTATTATGGTACACGGTATGTAATACGTGCGGCGTCTGATACGTTAACTGTGAATGCGCTTTGATATGACGCACATAATGCTTTAGGAAGAATTGATAAATTAACATCTTCGATATTTATTGTCACATATAAGGTCCGCATCATAGGTATGGAAAAAAATTAAAGTACAGTCACCCCCAACAAGTCAGCAACAAATGAACAAAAAGGTTATTTAGTATTTTTTTGAAAAATCAAGTCTTGAGGTGCAGTCAAGAGGTACTTAAAAAGAGATTACCAATTAGTCAAGTAAAAATTGTCACATGACTTCCGTCACCAATAAATTCCATCTGAAATTTTTACTACTCTGCCTCCCGTAGCTTTTATGGAATTCAGTTTCTGGGTAACAGAATGGTTAGGATGTTTAATAGATTGATCTTCCATCCTGAAATAACCCA
>JAROYC020000046.1:72421-85799 GCA_029619255.2 Dynastes hyllus | reverse complement strand
TGAAAAAAAAAATTGCCAGAAATATAAAAAAATTTAAAATTTAATTTGTGTTACCTTTTGCATGTAATCTACCTTTTAATTTATGAAACGAAGAAGTCTTCTTTTGGAAAAAATATTGGGACGAAATTCCCGTTGGGCTTTTACAAAAAACCATCCCGTAAAAAAAAAATTAAATCGAGTTGAAAAAAAAAAAATTGGTTTTTTGTGGACGAAACGACAGATCGAAAAAAAATTTAAAAAGTAATGGTAGTACAATGGAACCCATCAATCGTCACCTTAAATTCTATTAGTTTCCCGACAAGTACAACAATGTACTGCCGGTAATTTAAAAATTTATGTTAAATACTTTGGGAAAAGTTTGAATTTTAAAAAAACCAACTGTTGATGTTTAAGTGAGGTGCCGCAAACATGTTTTCTGTAGCCCGGGTTCTTAAAAAACTTGTGAAATTTTAAAAACGTGTAAAATTCATGCTTTCAGTCATGTGGGATAGTATTAGTGTTATCCGGGGTAGACGCTTTAATAGCGATACAAAAGCAGTGTTTGTCAAATCCCAAAACGATTCGCAAATTTACAGACTGTGTTCCATGCCGACCACCAGAACCTATTCTTAATGGGGGAACATGGTTACACCGGTTTTATTATCGTAAATTTTTTGAGAATATTAAGAATGTGGTTTTAAATTCGACCCAATGGAAGCTGCGCTATCAAGGAAAGCCGGTCGAAATTTAAGATGGGTTGAAACGGATTTAAAAACTATTGCAATTACTTCGGACTAGTGGAGGCAAAGGTTACAAGACCCTTCGGTGTCGGGGGAATTTCTGAAAATAGTGAATTTGTTACGCACGCATGCGCGGAGAAGACGAAAAAAACGTTTGTTTCAAAAGGTTTGAAAGGTTTTGGAAAGATTCTGATTTTGGCACAAAGACAAATTTGGAAGGTGCGTCAACAGAATCGTTAAATTTTTCCCAAAGATTTTTTTAAATTTTAAATATAACGCACTAGAAAACGTTCGTGTTCTGCATATAAACACACTTTTTCCTCACGCCGCACTCGGTTTGCCGAAACAACTGTGGAAAAGATAACGTAACGACATCTATTGCATAGATGCAACCCTTGATAGTAAGAAATTCAAAAGTAGAATTTGACACGTTACAAACCAAAGTTTACTTTGTGAATAAAGTAAAGTAACAACCTTTGTGATTCTAATACAAGATGCTGCATGTCGAAATTTTGTACGATAAATCACACAAGTAGTAATACAAACGGGATCATTTCTGCCGATCCATCTTCCGGGGAATGTTAGGTTTAGATGCTGTGTCAAGAGATGCCTAAAATGAGCAGGGGCCCTGCCATGCTGGAAGAACATACTCATCCTTGTAACCAAAGGAAAACTTTAATAAGTGGTAGCTCGTTTTCAACAAAGTCTAGATAACGGGGCCCGTAAGGGGATGCGGAAGAAGGAAGGAAGGGAACGATTGTCTATCATTTCACATCACAATTTTCTGAGAAACATTCTTGAAAATTTTCTCCAAAAGGGATTTGGGGTTTTCGTCGGACCACCGTTGAGAGTTACGAGTGTTATTGATACCGTCACGAGTGAAAGTGGTTTCATCAGTGAACAGTATCAATGGGATTACTCGGCTATTTGCAATTAACCAACGACAACATGCCAATCGTCTACCTTCATCTCCTTTCGAAGGTGTTGAATCCGCAAAGATAAGAAAGAAAGCCGTCTCCTTTAATTAAAAATTTGGCACCCGATCTGGAAATTCTTCGATGCTTGTTGGAAGGACTACGTTCTCCCGACTGAATAATGCCTTCTACACACTTCATTCACATTCTGTTCATTTGACTGCTGGGCGCTGTACCAGTCTCACGCAGTTTATTGAAAACACGACTAAACATTCTTGAATCGGGTACTCTGCCGTTAGGAAATCGTCTACCGTATTCTCCCAAAAAACAACAGGGTTAAATTTCAAACCCCTAAAAAATACCATATCGGCGTACTCGCATTTGTAAACACGTGCAGCATGCTTAAAAAAGTGGAGTTTGTTGCTTAAACGATACACGTTTCCCAAATTAAAAATTCAATGTAAACTCAAGCACAACCCCACAACTTGAACTTCAAAAAAAAAGCAATCGTACCCTAAAAAAGGGGAAACCAACACGCGAAATGAAAATTTGTCTCTGCAAACAGCTGTATCTCAGTAACTAATAAAAAAAGGACATATGTTATTGGAATTTTCTATTCGAATTAACAACCCCTAACCCACTAAAATATTTACCTTGCCTCCTGAAACACCCCGTATAATTAAAGTTTCCGATTGCGAATTTTGTTTTCCACATTGAATATTGTTTTTTATCTTTTAAAGAAACACTAAAGAAAAAAAAAATCGGGAAAAAAACCGGGGGGAAAGCCCCCGCTTTGCGAAATTTTAACCCAAATGCAACTAATAATGTAAACAACATCACTTTCAAATGTAAGTAAATAAAAATAAATAATTGGCACAATATGAGCGGCAGTTAGGTAAAACCAACATTCTTTCTATCCAGTATGTACCTTCCTTAATACTACCCTACCCATCTCATCGCTATCCCTATAACCAAATTAATTTCGTCCCGTTAGACATTTCGAATTCCTTCTCTCACGATCAAGAAGAAAAGTGAATGACTGTCCCAACCGCGTGCAGTATCGAACGATACCGCCTACCTCGCGTACGCACGTCACTGCGTTTTAAGAACGGGGAGGAATTTCCAAACGACATCATAGGCGTCGGACAGAGAGGGGTAGCAGCGGGGCGAGGCTAGAGGTAGCGTTCTTTCAACTCTCTTCGAGCGGGAAGAATCCGTTCGTAAATGCGACACGAATAAACCGCGTAGTATCGTACTATGGCATCGTATATGCGCCGTAGTACGTCGAGAGTAAGTAGTACTGAGTCGTAGTAGTAACTGCGCAGTAGTCTGGAATGAGATGCGTGCTTGTCCGAGGCACAGCGGCCCTCCTACCGCGTATGTGTGCGTGAGGTAAATGTATGTATGTGCGCGTGTACTGGTGGGTTTGGGGAGCGAGCGGGGGATCGGCAGGGCGAAGGGGGTGCTCGGCAGGAATGTGGATGTCGAGGCCACGTCGCGCCAATGACCAAGGAGTGTCTGCAGCGGGATGCAGGCAGGCATGCATGAATGCGAACAGGGACGGGCTTACGGAGACCCTTTAAGTCAATTACCAATATCAGCTATACCCTTAAGACATAGAGAACCATGTATTCACAGAATTCCGTTTGGAGATCTCTTTAAAAACTATTAAACTATATTTTTATTTAAAAAAAAGCTTTATCCTCCCAAATTGAGTGGTCAAGGTAATGAAACTGACGCCAGCATGTTGATTCAACATGCAAAAAGCTCAATTCAGCCTATTCAATATCAAATTCACTTTTCGTACAGCGGAACCTAAAACGTAACAAATCATACCGTCTAACATTTAAAGAAGAAAGCGTTTTTACACTTATTGGGACTTTTATATATCGACTGTCAACCAAATCTCATTTTAATTCCTACATACAGTGTGATCTATTTGAAATGGAAGCACCCCTGTAGAACCTATATTTTACACTATAATAATTTTGTTTTAATTATACCGGATGATTCATTTATCTTGAGACGACTGAATAACTCAGAAACCAAGGTCTACGTTTAATTTTAGAAGTGCCATGAATGTATTTCGAGTATTAAGTTGTTTTTTTCAAATTGAAACCTTTTTTTAATGTAGGTATGTCATTGTCTACGAAAAAACAAATAACTGAAACATCTTTTTATTTAATAACTATTTACGAATATTATAAACATTTACAAAATGATTAAAACGAACAGAAGAAAATAAGTAGGCTTCGCTTTGAAATAACTTGCGTTAATTTAATAAATGTTGTCCATTTACTTCTATGCATTTCTGTATACGATGAATGAAAGATTCATGTGTTTTTCGTAGGATTTCTTTCATATTATTTGGTGTTGTTGGTGCTTCCTGATATGTCTCTGTCTTTAATGTCACCCCACAAAAAAAAATCAAGACTTGTTAAATCTGGAGACCTAGCAAGTCAATTTATAGGGCTACCCTTTTCTACCCATTAATTGTTATAATCCCTATTCAATATTTGTCTTGCATCTCGTGAATGAGCTGGACATCCATCATGTTGAATCCACATAGATAGTCTCCTTCCTAAATTCAAATCTTCCAATAGTAGTGATAGTTCTTGGTCCAGAAAGCTTTAATTAATTAAAAAGGGGGCCAATTAATTTGTCACCCTATAATTCCAACACCATACATTGACTGTCCACGGTTGTTGATAATTAACTTCACGTAACAAGTGTGGATTAATAAACTCAGGAAACTGAGAAATGCAGGGAAAGGTGTGCGCAACAACAATAGAAGCTTCCTTGATTTGTATCTCATTTGTTCCTTCACTGCAATCGTTTTAAAGCGAAGCCTACTCGTTTTCTTCTATTTGTTTTACATATTTTATTAATGTTTATATCTGCAATCGTTAAATAAAAAAAAGTTTCAGATAACAGTTATTTGTTTTCAATAATATACTTATTAAAAAAACATAGGTCTTCATTTGAAAAATCTTAACACTCGAAAGACATTGATGGCACTTCTAAAATTGAACGTGGACCTTACAATATACTTTCCTCCTTCATATGATAAAATTTTCATCTGCATTTTTTTTCAATTAAACAAATGGTTTCTGAGTTATTCAGTCGTCTCAAGATAAATGAATCACCTGGTATAGTGGATCAAAATTTCGGAAGTTTGGCGACATTTTCAACGCACACTATGATTATTTTTTTCAAGATTGAAAATTGCAACATTTTATTCGCAATTTTTTTTGATTATACTCGGTGACATAGAAATTGCAACAGCTGGAAGAGATTGGAATTTCCGGATGAAATTTTGTAGGAATATTCACCTACGTAAAAGTAATAAATGATCACAATTTGGGAGGAAAATCTTTATTAGTTAAACAAAATTTTATAATAATTGTTAATAATGTGTGGGGCCGCCTGTCTGATTTACACATTCATTTACATGCCGTGGCATTGATTGAATAAGCTGGTTTATCTCGTCTTGGGGAATTGCCTCTCATGCAAGTTGCACCACATGTCTCAAAGCCTCCAAAGTCAAAGGAGGACGCTGCAAGTTTCGCAACCTTCTACCCATTATGTCCCATACATGTTCGACGGGAGAAAGATCTAGAGATCTTGGAGGCCAGAGCAAAAGATTAATCTGGGCCTGTTCAAAGAGGTTCAAGGAAAACACGACTCCATTCAAGATTCCAATGAGATCTTTCATTGCACTATTGTAACCGTTGCTGATAATTTTCCACAGTCAAAGGAAGCACAAGTTGCGGACGATATGATGTTAATCCAAAACTTCGGATTCGGCGATAAACTGTTCTAAGGATTACATGGCGACCTTCTTCATCAAACCATTGGTCACCAATTGCCCGAGTAGAGTACAGTGCATTATTTCATAAATCTGCTTCTTACATCTACTAACCAACATAGATTAAAATTCATAAAAAAAACAACTAAAAAGTAAACAAATGCAATTCCTTCCAGATTTACTTCAACAATTATATCAAATTTTTCAACCCCTCAACTATCAATGAAGTTGATTGATTGATTGATTGATTTTCTACCAGAGCAGGGCTGGTCTTTACATCCCTAACACTGAAGCTTAGTAGCTTATTGTATTATTCCTGCTTCGGTTTTGTTTTACTTAAACAGGTTAGTTCCCGCAATCAGGTTTAACAGCCTATGTAGTAAATCTTTCTCCATTGGTAGTTCAATCGTGCTTCGCATAGCGAATCTGCGTTGAGCTAACGCTGCACATTCGAAAATAATATGAGAGGCTGTTTCCTCCTCCTCATTGCAAAGTCTACATAAGGGCTCATCTTTGTAGATTCCCATCTTATGCAAGTGGCCTCTCAAACAGCCATGTCCTGTTAATAGACATGTTGCTGCTCTAAGCTGTATCTTGTTTAATTCAAGCAGGTCAGCAGTCAGATGTTGCGACGGTCTTCCCCTCATCCGTTTGCTGTGCTTTTGTCCAGCTGCATGTTTCCAATTTAATTGGTGTTGTGTTATAATCCACTCATTAATTGCACCACGCACTGCACTCTTGGTAATACCTAGACCCGGTTCAGGATCAATGAAGTTAATGAACAATCATACAGGAACTGTCAATGGTCACAGCTTGCATTTAACATAATTTATAAATTACTAATTGCGACATGATAGCCTACTTTGGATTTTACTTGAATTACATGTATTTTTGGATGAAATAACAATTACTATTAACAATTGAAACATTTTCTTAAAAAATGCACTATATAAAAGGCAAGCGAGATTATTTAAGAAACCAATGTAGCTATAATAGGTATTATTTTTTTTTAATCGTTATTTGCAATTTTATAGCATTTAATAATAAGTTTAGTTAATTGTCACTGGTTTTTCTTTATAAATTCTCTAAATCTTTATAAATCTACCTTGGTCAACAGATGCTGTAAGAAGCGGATTTATGAAATAATGCACGGTAAAATTTTAAAAATGATTCTCTCATAACCTTTTTATTAACAGACATATTTGAACGGAATTTTGGTTGAAACCATTTCAAGACCGTCTGAATTCGCGGTTATATTATTAATTAAAAAAATGGCTAATAAAATTTCGCTATTTTCGATCTCGAAAAATAATTATAGTAGGCCTTGAAAAGAAGCTGAAGAAGAAATTTTGTGTGGAAACAGCCTTTTTGATCCAGTAGGTATTAAGAAGAATGGCTTCATTTTGATGTGAAATATGTATTTTACAGGGGTGCTTCTATTTCATCGTTTCGGCAGTTTAAATAAATCGTAATGTGTAAATAATAGCGTTTCACAAAAATTCAATTGACGGAATTGAACTAACCTCAAAATTTGACGTTAACCGCGCGCTCTCTGGTAACGCGTTACAAAAGAAAAATCTCGCGTTCTTTTGAATAATAAAACCAGAAGTAAACTTGTATTTGAAGCATAATTCGAACGCTACAAAATTTGAATTTACTTGGAAAATCAAACATTTAACCAAATACGTCTTCTCTCAAAGGCGACTCGATCTAAAAAGACAATTTACCGTGGCGTCCCTTCGTTCCTTTTCTATCAAAAACCACGACTAATTACGACACAGAAAATATCTTACATTCTTACAAATTAAATTGTCACAAACAACTAAACTTCCTTTTCTTAAAAAAAATACCACAATACAGCCTGTAATATGTCATAGGAGTTCGCGATTTAACGCCTAACTATTTGATGTTAGCGAGTACCGACAACCGTTGAATGTAGACATTTACTACCGGACTTAACGACTTCTTACCGAGTGATATTTAATTTGCGATATTATGACAAACATAAAAAAGAATTCATTCTGTACATATTTGTAGTAAAACGTTATATTAGAGACGAACTTTAAGGACTCGAAGAAAATAGAGCGAAGACGAGTAATATTGCCGTTTACCTGGGATTATCGTTAGCTTGAGATAACTTTACCTAATAAAAGGCCAGGGAAAAGGGGACCTGAGGCCGCTGAAGAATTAAAAATGGCCCAAAAACAGGAACATTCTGACGTAGGTTCTCGGGGTGAACGTCACCCCACATGGCGCTAATGGTATTTGACCTTCAACGTTTGAATTTTGATAATTTGATATAATAGTGTACGTCACATGGTAAACTGTACTACCCGCTGTCTTCTTAATATTTTTTTAATTTATATAAAAGCAAACGGCATCTTCTATCTATACAAATTCCATGTAACCCCAACACAAGTTTTTAGAAAGTATTTGATCGTCATATTGCGCTAAGCACTTGTAAGATGTCGTTGCTGCGATGGAGGACAATATTTTCTGACTTTTCTATCGAACTTATTCCATACCAAAACCTGCAACCGCTATCGAAAACATCGAAAAAGTTCACCAAATGTGCTAGACGACCGACGAATTAAGGTTAGAAAGAGATAACAGAGGATATAGGATGGTCACAAATTCACGGAAATTCGTCAGGTGGGGCGATTCTATGATCAATTCTGAGTCAACAATTTTAATTCAGAAAAGTTGTATGGTCATTAGTTAAGCCATACGGATTACTTAAAAGAAGTGTAGATTTGGCAACATCGTATAAAACCAGTAATTAATCAATGGAAGTGACATGACAAGATACGAGTTTTATTTAGGTCTAATAAAAATAATAACAATAATTGTTAATTAAAGTATTGCTCAAACTGGTAGCCATTTGTTTGAATACAAGGCTATAGTATTATACTTTTGGTTTCCGGGTTGGAACTGCGTTGTTGTTGTAGCTTTTGCCGGCGTTTCATCCACACGTTACACTGACAAACGTCAAAATTTGACAACTAACTATTTGTAAATTACAACCAAACATTTTTCTGGCTCAAGGTAGCCATATATATTTTAAGCTTAAAAAGAGCAGCTTAAAGGAATGTTAACAACGCGAAATTAGGCATAAAATGATTAATTACACCAGCGTAGTGTTGAATAATTCTATTTGATTGTTAAAAGTATGGCTTACCATAGAAGACATCAAAAAAATTAAATTATTTCTTAGTAGCACATTTTCAACTTTAATGGCCTCGTGTGCCATAATAAATGACCATAGAACTTTTGTTAATTATGATTGTCGACCCAGAATTAATCATAGAATTGCCCTACCTGACGATTTTCCGTGAATTTCTGACCACGGTGTATATCGAAGAATACTGAAGATTTGGGCATGAAACGTGCGACAAATCATTTTGAAATTCTGTCCAGGACTTCATATGCTTAGATATCGACCTTTCTTTTGAGGAATATGTTTGATTTTGGAATTAATAAACGTATGCCATATTCAAGAATGCAACATAAAGACTGCATTTAAAAATCACTTAAGCCTTGTTTTCTATCCGATCTAAAATCGGGTATCGGGTAGTATTCTCTAATCTTTTTAAAATCTAGACCGGCACATACGTCGATAGCGCTGTGGATCGGCGGTTTTGTTTGTCCCGCTTGGTGCTCAGCGGCCAGGTATTTCACTGTATGTGTGTGACCGTCTGCTGCCTAAGAATTCGTGGAAGGATCGCTGTTCTTTCTGTTCGGTTTCAATGGCCACGAATGCCTCTTGCTTCTTTTTCTAACGTATGCGATAAGATACAATCGTTGCACTATTTGCATCAAGGTCTGGATTAGAATGATGGCAATAGGATTTTGGTTGGAGTTTTTTAAAATATGGGAAAAGATACTGTTTGATAAAAGAAATAAAGGAACTTACGATTTCTACAAGCTAAGGAGCCTAATATTTTTAAATCGTAAATGCATCATGGTTTATAACATTTCTTCATACTATGTTTCAGTATAATTTCGGGAATATCAGAGCTCCATCATACGCCACTTGATATAATTGTTTCTACCCTTAACGGTGGACAATTTTAAGTCCAGGATCCCATTGGTGTGAACTCAGCAGTTTCTGAAGCATCTTAACAGCAAAATTCTGTTATACCAACTTTACGAAATTTGTTATCAATTCTTCCAATAAGTTCAATAAATATAGGAAGAACTATATCATTTTCGGCGGACAGACAATGTGTTTTATAGGTTGGTAACCATATGACGAAGTAAACCGGCATTAACGTATCGATTCGTGAGAAATGCTTGGCCTTTTTTTTTATATTATTATTGGCCTCGACTTGAAATCATTAGCCACATACATACTTTCCTAGCCACCCGAACGGACACCAGGACAAACAGAACACATGCTTCACACCTGGGGCCGATCAGGTGACTGCTTGGTCTTTCTAGGTGTAAAATCAAAAGTTCTTAAGTGCTGAGGGTGTTATGGATTCTATTGTTTAGCAAACATCAGCTCAGAGTCAAAAGTAACACCCAAATCCTCAGGACATATTTGGGAACAATAATAAATAACAAAGGAAATATGAAAGACAAAATAAATTACGAATATCGAAAACTGAAAAACTCAACGATGTACAAAAAACAAACTTTTCCGGAAAGAAAGAAGTCCCAAAAATAGCCAAAATAGATGTAAAAAAAGATAGTTAAACCAATTCTAACCTTCGAATGCGAAACATGGACCATCACCAGCAGACAAAAAGGAAAAATAAACGCTACGGAAATGAGATTCTTACGAAAAATAGAAAATAAAAGGAAAGATAAAATAAGAAACAAGGTATATCGAGAACAACTGAAAATAGTCGAGGCATCAAACACAATACAGCAAGGATAACTTAGATGGTTGGGCAGTGCAGCAGATCAAAGAGATGTCAAATGGGAAGATATTCGAAAGAAGACAGAAAATAGGGAAGAATGGAGAAAAATATGGTAGAAGACATAAACTCAACTCCATACCCTGAAAGGCAGAAAGGTTCTCAGGATTAAGCAAGTATTACATATCCAGAAATAATTCGACTTTTGATCTTCCGCAGAAGATTCCTAAGAACAAAACGAACCCTTTTCAATAAAACAACCTGAAATTTGTGTGACTGTCGTGACCTGACCGCGCCGACGATTACCGCCATTCCCTTGTACGGAAACGGCCGCTGGAATTTCTTCCATAGCCAGCCAGACATTGCATACGCACAAGAGAACGAAATACTCTTTTTTACCTTCGCAATTACATTCCGACCGAGGTACCGTTTCGGGCGGAGAGGGACCAACGCGCGGAGTACCGCAAGGAGAGTGCGATGCGAACGCGCCAGTGTTCTTCTCTTTTTTCAGTCGCTTATTATTTCGTCGGCTCCGTACATAAATAAGACCGATTTGGGGTCCATTCAAGGAGCCGGAACGATGCCGAAAAAGGACTAGATGGCGCTGCTCGTTTGCGTTGTGTATCTGCGCGTACCGGGAGGCTTTGAGCAGCGAGTAAAAACCGATACCTGAGCGTAGTGTGATTCTTTCCCACGGTATACCGCGGTATATCCCCACTATCGCAATTTGTATCAGCGTTTCCCAAACTGCGGGTTCCGTAGTACGTTGTTCTTTCGTATGAAATCGCTATGAAGCTCGTATTTTGTTTAGGAAATGCTTGCCTCGTTCAAATTCAATAAGTTCCGTCTAGAATTTTGAAATGCAATATTTCAAAGATGTCAATTTTTGATAAGATTAAGTATTTGTGTGTAATTAATTAGCTAAGGCTTCTTCCGGTCTTTATGTTTTTTTTATTATTTTGGGAAAACTTTTCAACAGAAAATTTATTTAAGGCAAAAATAATGGTCCCTGGGGGACCAGATAAAAAGAATTAACAGGAATATCCATAATAAATAACATATTTTCTGTTTCAAGTACGACTTGAGGAGACTCACCGTTGAGGGAACAAAACCGAAGAAGCTCAGCTTCAATACCAATATTTCATGACTGGTCATGTCAACAGCTTTGGACAAGTCTGCATAGATCATATCTTCTTGGCCACGTCTATCTAAGACTACCCCCGGTATAACAAGGCCTAACTGCTCTGACGGCAGCAGGCTGTGACGTGTATTGGTTTAGGTAGACGATCAGCCATATTCATCGTTTTGATATTTACACGTTCAGACCGTCTTTTGCGTTTTGAATTAGTTTATTCAAATTATATAGGTTTTATTTACAAAAATACTGTGCAGTGATATTTCCGAACCTTGTTGGTGATACCTGTATTGTTTTTCTAGTGTTGTATAAGCGATAAAACCCTTTTTTGAAAGATAAAAAATGATGGGGGGGATTTATAGCGGGATGGCTGTTTTGTATGGTTTGTGAGTTACACTTTTTAAAAGAAGATATTATTTATTTTTCAACAGCTACAGATTTAAGGACTATGTTTAAAAAATGCTATTCCAACACAATTCCCTAACTGTCCGTTGTATTTGACAAAAAACGTACAGATTTTATTGTTCAAATAGTTTTATATTCTTACGTTATATTTAACAAAATTATTTTCGTTTCAACATTGGTTTCATCCAAATACATGTACAATTACAAATAATAATAATTATTGTTCGATTAAATATCAACCACAAATAGATCTTTCACGAAAACGGTACTCGGATACGTGTTTGGCTTTTACTTTGAAACTTCGTTTTTCCAAAATAAAACCGAATGGGATTTAAAAGGGCTCAGTTGACGACAAATTTTAAACCGGAAGACTTAAAAAATTCAAAAAGAAATAAAAAAAGATTTTTTCCCCCTTAAGTTATTATGGCGATACATCACCTAAACACGTGACGTCATCGAAGAGCGCTAGGATTTGTAGTCTGGTGGTAACGGTTGATGCAAAATTGAAAATGTAGTTTCCCAGAGAAACCCAGTTATTTCAGGAATAAAAGTGACCCCTTTCCCATGTTTTGAAAAATTTGGATATTATGGAAAATGGGCCTGGAATTAGATGGAAGTTCTTGATATTTTCTGGATCATTCAGAATCCTAAGATCGATGTCAGGGTAACACGTTAGTCAAGTATTAGGAAAATATTTGCCGCTTATGCGATTGCCAAGTGCATTCAACTTGGCATTAGTAAAGTGGGGTTATTGTACCACAGTTCATCTGAAAGTTGCGCCAAATTAATAATTATATTCAACGAGATCTATGCAGCTTCAGATACAACTGTTTTCTCCCATTTCCGGTTATTATCTCAATAGAATGTCAATTTCTAAGCGATCTATATGCATTTGAATTGTGAAAATAAAAATTAGCAAGGGGCAGGTAGAAAAGATGTTCTCGCTGTAAAAACGGTTCGAAATAGCAAAAAAATCATGCGTATAAAACAATATGCTAAAAATACATCCACCCCATTTGAATGTTGGGTAATTATTTTTTATCCGGTGATGATTGGTGACATGGTGAGATACACTAATATGCAAAGTGAAGATAAATCTGCTATTAAAAAGAAAATTACCATTCTTTCGATTTAACGAATCTGTCAGAAACAATAGCAGTTATTCGATGTGGTATTACTTTTTTTTTTTACTTTATGGTTTCACCCAAAAAAACGACAAACATGGGACGGAAAAAGTTTGTAGAGCATTGTGGGATCTGCCATTTTCGTTCTGACCTTACGCGCCCAGTAGGTGAGAAATTGGATTGTTCAAGGTCATCTACTTCGGTTTCAATAAAAACCCTTGCTCGCCCTTTTTCAAAGCTGTATTTGTTAGGCGTGGAAAAATAAAATAATCTAAAATAGTTAGATCAGGAAAACGTGGCGGAAAATCTACCACACGGCGATCAAACTATTCATGTAAGAGCAGAGGCATTTCTCGTAGGAAGTATCCATTCCTTAGTTCACCATCGTCAAGTTTGAGAAACACTGATCTA
>JAROYC020000046.1:45827-72323 GCA_029619255.2 Dynastes hyllus | reverse complement strand
GTGACCGCCACCGTACGCTAGTTCTTACACATTCTACCATGTATACAGGGTGTTCAGTTTGAACCCCGTTGTATGCGTAACTTTTTAGTTTCTAAAGATACAAGGACGGTTAAACTACAAAACAATTGACTTTTTCGCGTAGATTCAGAATCTCCTATCAGAAAAATAATTGACTGTACCAGTTTACCGGAAAAGGCTCCAACTTTATTTTTTAGACGGAACACCTTTTTTTTACATTTTCGGAATCTACGAGTCATTCTCTATCTGAATACATCATTTAAGAAGAACTTCCATTTCTTTTTTTTTTAAGAATTGGTTAAAAGTCAGTCCACAGCTATGTTTTTGTTTGACAAACAGTAAGGGAAACTGTTGTACCTTGGATCCCTCGTTTTTCTAGTTTTACCGTTGAAAGGGCAGATTGGGGTGTTCTTTTTAACTCACCTGGAGCTTTTTAGAAAAAGAAAATAAACGCAGTATTGCTAATTATATGCGATCTGGTGAGTTAAACTATATATTTCTTTAGTTAAACATAACCCAACGTATGATGTTTTTCGTTTTAAACTGCACCCCCTGTACCTCGAATCCCCCCTCTTACTTTAATCAATGATCCAAGGTACATGATTTTAAATTTTTTGGGGTCATTTGTTGCAGGATACAATGCCAAGAAGTAAAACGGAAAAAAAACGGTACTTTGATCCTAGGCTATGAAGGGGGGCCTGGAACGTCAATGCTCCGGAGATAAAAAATTCTAAAAGAGAATTTTTGGGTTTAAATGAAATTTGCTACTTTAATACGACACTTGCAATCTTTTAAAAACTCAGGGAAGGAGGACTATAAATATGAAGTTAAATTAGTGCATACAGACTGTAGCAAAAATGAAATACGGATTTACTAAAAAGGGAGTTCTGATCCTTCCGTATAAATTTGCTGTTGCAAATGAAAAGAAAAGACCACCAAAATGGGACGAGGAAACAAATTGCAGGGAAGGAATGGATGCGTTTGTTTCTGGAAAGACACGAAAATCAACTTTCAATAAGAAAACCAGAAAAAACTAGTTTGTCTCGAGCAACAAGTTTGAACAAAGTAAATGTTGAAACACTTTATAACAACCTTGAATATAACCACAAAGAATTTGGAACCAAGATGAGACTGGCTTGACTACTGCGCAAAACCCTAGTAAGATTGTTGCACCAAAAAGAGTAAAGCAAATCGGTGGTGTGACTTCGGCAGAACGAGGTAGTCTTGTAACACTGAGCGCTTGTATAAATGCAATTGGTAACCATACCCCTCCAATATTAATTTTCCCTCGGGTCAACTTCAAAGGCTATATGCTAAAAAGGGCGCCTGCTGGAATTATCATCTAGGACAGCATGACTATAACCACTGGCACTAAGTGGTGACAGGAAATATTTGCTGTTTTTGAAGATTCGTGGCATAAACTCACATGGTTTACCCGCCTCGTTATATAATAAACTGGTGATGGTTTCACTACACCTTCTACTATTATAAATGGTTTCAGTTGCTACTTTCATTGTTTATATCGATTCCTCGAATAGTTTACCGAAGTCTCATCAACCACATTCACCACTTATTAACACTGCATCCGTGTGTGAAGTCGATGTTCAACTGGCGTTTAGAAAATTAAAAAATTCTTACACTATGGGACACGACAACATTCCTAGTTTTCTTAAAAGATTGTGCGCCTGTTTTAATAAAACCGTTGCATTACTTATCTAACCTGTCTTTGACTACTGGTACTTTTCCCGATGTTTGGAAAATAGTTCGTTTAACTCCGGTTCATAAAAAAGACGATACGATTAGTCATTCCGGGAAAATCTTCAAAATGTGCCTCTATTCCAATATTTATCCCCAATTTAGACTTTGCTTGTCCGAAGACCAGCATAGATTTGTAAACAAGCCCTTTCATACCTTTCAGAATGTTTGGATAAAAACGAACAAGTCGACGCTATCCACACCGACTTTTCTAAAGCGTTTGACCGTCTCGATCATACACGTCTCTTATTCAAACTCGAGTGCGCAGGTTTTTGACCGTTGTTGTTGCGTTTATTCAAGTCGTATCTCGCCGACAGGGTGCGATATGTGAGTTAGAAAGGTTACCGTTAAGATCATTGTGCCCAACCTCTGGTGTTCCCCAGGGAAGCAATCTTGGTCCGCTTTTATTTTTAATCTTTATAAACGATCTACCACTTCTACCTCATTGTGGCAAATTATTATTTGCTGACGACCTGAAATTATTTTACAAGATCAGTAATATATCGGATTGTGTGTACGTTCAGCAACAGGTAGCGAGGTTGGAAACGTGGTCAGCAATAACTTGAACCTCAATATATCCAAATGCAACATCGTGTCTTATACTCGTAAAGCACGTAGTATCTGCTTTGGTTATTGAATTAATTAGCTATCTTGTTTTTTAATGTTGTCCTGTAATTGTATGTAAGCATCTATTGGGCAATAAAGATTATTATTATTATTATTATAAAATTAGAGATATAAGAGCAATATAGCCAGGGGCAAGAAGCTTTAACACTTTTCTCTATATATTGTTTTTGCCGATAGTGAATCCATCAATACCAGGAGCTATTTATTAGCATATTATCTTGGTTATTGTTTCTAGGCACTTTCTTCATGAGTACTTCTACATTACGTTCGCTTTTGTTTGAACATTATTCTGTAGATAATCTCCACTTCTGCATTATGTACGGATATGTCGTACTGTTTTAAACAAGGTAAGCGCAATTAATAATGTGCATATAAATAGTATGCATATAAATATGCATTTCAAGAATTCCAAGTAAAAAATGTTTTATTTTAAGAAAATGAAACTATTGATTTATTAACAATACCCTAAACGCTTTCGTGATTTGAGAAAACTGTTTACTATCCTTAAGAAAATATTGTTTTGTGATATAACGGCCGCTTACCTATATTAGGAATCGCTTTCTTCAAATTGTCTGCAAGATTTTCTTGAATCAATTTAACAAATGTCTTAAACAAAGAAATACAATTATTTCATCACAAGTATATAATACTTCTTTTAATCGCAGACAAAAACGTTCAGAAAACATTGTATTGTGGATAATTGAAACAGTAATTGTCATGAGTTAACAGCTTGACAGCTTTAATACAAGCAAACGTTTCTCTTGCACGACTACCAAAATACTGGGGTAAATATGTTTCCTAGATGGATACTTTTATATTAAATCACGATTGTGATGTGATAACCTCCACTCAATTATAAGCCATAAATCTTTCGAACACTCCTAATTGCAATAACATCCATCCAAAAATTTGGACTACCAATATCATCGTCCTACAAACTAGTTCAATGTGCTCGAATTTAACACATTTAAAGCGGGTACCGGTAGACAGACGGTCAGGACACAAGGCACGTGCAGCTGCATCCCGAACGGTCGTGAAAAGAAAAGCAGCGGAAACGGCTCATTCCGCCCAGCGATGTTTAGGATCCCCCCGGCATTACCGCGGTCCTCTTCCAAACGGATCGACATCACTTAATTGCGCACCAGATACGCGTCATTACGAGGATATCCGTAACGGTGTTCCTGTGCTTGTACTATTTATCCTATTTGTCTGCTGTTGATCGAGCTTGGGTTTGAAACCTATGACGATTAAAGGCTGTTTCTTTTTCTTTAGCCAAGTGAAATAGATTTTGTCAAATATAAACGTAATTAAGCACGGATGCTGTGTTAAGCTTTACTTCATTTAGTTTTTTTCAAATTGTGAACGACTTATAAACAGTCTGGGCAAACAGCGGTAACAGTAAGTGTAGTAGATATGTGGTGTGGAGTCGGCGATTATTTATTTCTCGCTGTATGCGAGTAGTTCTGTGTATATGTAGGCTGTCGTAACTTATTTCGTAATTGTATGCTTATGTTTGCTTTAAAAATGTCGCAGTGGACATGCCGGACTTAATTTTCGATGGCACTAAAATTCAATGTCTAGTTTGTAAAATCCCTTCACATCGAAAGCAAAATATTCTTCTAAAAAAGGGGCGGGGGAAAATTTATTTGATTTATGGTTTTTTTTTTTATTAATCTTCGTTTGTTTACTAAAAAAAAAAAAGGTTTTCGGGAATAAATATGGACTTAAATTACCTAGTAATCGATACGAAATGTAGTGCCATTTGTCGGAAATATAGAAAAAAATAAAAGGGAAAAAAAAAAAAAGTTGTGTGGACGAAAAATAGATCGTCAAAAACATTCTGTGGTTAATGTAATTCGTAAAAGGAACCACATCGACCGTATCCCCCTTACTTGTTCCCAAAAAGTGTTAAAAATTTTGGCGCCGAATAAACGGGGTGTTGAACTCATTGAACAAATTTGAAGTTTCAAAAACAACTTTTAATTTTAAGGTGGCAAACATGCGTTCTTTGACCCGATCTTTTAAAGAACACAGTGGTAACTTACAAACGTAAATATACCTAAATCTGGGAAAAATTTCCAAATTTTTCCACTAGAAATGTTGTTTTAGAAAAAGGGCAGTTTTTAATTCCCCGAAACGTACCGACTATTCCAAAACTTGTCCGATTTATGAACCACCACAGCCGATTGTTCCACGTTGGGGGAAAATTTTCATGGTTTTACTACAAAAATATTTTGATATGTAAAAAAGGTAGTTTTTTAAAATTAACCCAAAGAAGTGCAGCAATCAAGAAAACCCGGAAATTTTTGATAGTCAGGTTAAAAAAATTTACAAACTATTCACAATTACTTCGGACTAGCGGGGGGAAAAAAAAATTAAAAATTTTTCGTTCCTAGTGGTTCTGTTAAATTGTGAATGATGTTCCCACGTTATGCGTTAGAAGGCGAAAAAAATTTGTGTAATACAAAAATTTTGAAAGTGTTTGGAAAGACCCCGTTTTCATATTAAGAAAAATTTTGAAAAGGGTGCGGGAAGATGCATTAAGTTGTTAAAAAGATTTTTTTAAAATACAAATCATCGCTGGTGTCAATTTTTTCCAAAAAACTTTTATTCCCCCGTCGTACTCACTTGACTGAAACAGCTGGGGAAACATATTAATTTCAAATATTTAAAGATTTTACCCAGTTTGTGATTTCAAAGACTTTTAAAACGGAAAGTGTTTCACCGTTTTTTAATTTATTTCTTACCTTCTTTTATGTTAAATTTTTATGCGCTCGCCACGCCTCGCTTTAGCTTTTTCCCCAGGTTAGATTTACAACATATCGCAAGCATTGCCCACAAGTGTAGTAGTACCCGCCCAAAAACGAAATCGTGGAAAAGCTTTTCCTTAATTAAAGTTTCCCTCTCAAAATCGACAACCGTTTTTTTCAGTTTTCCCAAATGGAAACAGATTTCGGATTACCATATATATTGCGGCGACGCAAATCATTAAAGGTCAAAGATGGGATTCGGAAAGAACAGCCGGCTCCTCGCGTTGGCCGGCCGTCTGCCGTCAATTTCGAGCCGGCCGGTCCTTTTTCGATAAGGCGAGAATGCGGCCCCCCAAAAAACGGGAAACGGCGTGGCCCCCGTGCTCCCCCTTGCCACCGTAGGATTTCAAAATTTGGGGGTTTAATCCGATGTCGATGTCTTGTATCCCTTCTTTATGTACTTTTTCATTTCTTATTATTACTTTTCGAATACGTATTTAATTTTCTGTTTTTTGTCTTCTCTTCCTGTACGAGGTGATGAGCACCTGGCGGTCTCCTTCCTTCGCCGCCTGGTGATGATAAGACGAGTATATTTTTTGTGGTGAAATCAAGGTGATTATCTATAGGAAATGATGGGAGATAATTGCTATTAAACAAAAAATAACTGAGAAGTATTCTTTAGATTAATTTTTGTATTGCTATAAGATCTTCCTTCAATTGAACAGAATGTAGTCTGCCGTCTCTTCAGCTTTTTCTAGTTTACCTAGATGGTATTTTAGGACTGCATGACCGCCGGGTTTTAGAGTCATTTCTCGCTCACGTTTTTTTGGGGAGGCTGATGGAAAGATTTCCGGGGATGTTTTTTACCATATAAACTTTTTTATTCTCCTCTCACTTCCCCAAATTTTTTTTGAAAAGCTCTTTTTAACCCCAGGAATTTGCTGCTTGTTCGGGCCCCAAATCGCCTTTTCGTTTCCCCCAATCCCGTGGCGGGACTCCTAAAATAACATAGTTTTTGCGCCTTAGTTGTCTTAAATTCTAGGCACAATACTTTCAACAACAGTTTAAACATAAAAAATAAACACATTTTTCGACCAAAAGCCGATAGATCTTGTTTTTTGGTCTACGCTAATACTCGATAAATGGATTCTGTTACCCATCATTTATACATTATTTAGTGATTTTCACCTGAAACCTTTTCTTCTGTGTTTGTTGTTTTTCCTATAACTTCTTAATTTTCGTCTGATTTTGAACTTTACGAGAACTTAATGATAAATAGAGTGAGGTAATCGTGTCTGTGATATATAGGCGTTTCACCTGAGTAAGGGGTCGTGCAAAAATCGATTCTCGCTTGTTTATTTTTCGTTCAGTTTAGGAAACAACTAATTTAAAATATGTAATGTGAATAAGGCTGCTAAAAACGACCCTTTGCTGGCACAGCAAATAAGTTTATCTGCGACTTTCCGGATTTGTTCTACGACGGTGATGTAGTTTATTAAGTGTACGAGAAATATTGGATGTGCCGGGACAAAGCGGTCTGTAACAATCATGTAAATACCCAAGAATACAGAAATAGAAAAAGGGGCGTGTCAAGGGGGGCCCCCTTTTTTTCGATTTACTTGTCATGTTGATAACCAAACCTGTCATTAGCTTACTTTTAAAAAGAACCGTTTCAGAACTTTTGGTATAAGAAACCCCAGTTAAAAGTTTCAAACTACAAAAACGGCACGAAAGCATGTTTGTGTGAAGACGGGGAAAAAGAAAATCAAATCTACATTAAAAGATCTTTTGTTTTGGTTATGTGTTGACGAAAAAAGATTGAAAAAGAAATTTATTTTAAATATTATAGAAATGGTCCCATCATAAACCGACTTTTCCCTTTTTGTTATTGGCTGGAAGTTTGGAAAAGTGTACTGGCGCAGCAATTGTGAGGGTGATATTTAGTTCTTCAAGAATTACCTGATAAAGCCTTTAGGATATTAACTTATATATTTAATGCCATAATTAGGAGAGGATATTTCCCCAATAACTGGAAGATTGCACAGAAAATCATGATTGTGAAACCAGAGAAAATAATTTCCTATAGACCTATAAGCCTTCTTCCCATTACCTCCAAAGTCTTTGAGAAGATAATCGCAGGAAAAAACTAAAAGGGGATAGAAAGATAGAAAATAAAATCCACAACACCAGTTTGGATTTAGGAACAAGCATGGGGCTATATAAGTGCCCACGGGAACCGTTAACACAATCAAAAAACCTTAAACTAAAAAAAATACTGCTCCAAGGTATTATTGACGTAAACAAGTTTTGATAAATTTTACAGACGGGACTTCTTTATAAAGAGGGTTCCCATGCCTATTTTAACATCTCCTAAAAACCTACCTTAGTAACAGACACTTCTTGGTTAAACAAAAAAGGCCCCCTACTCGTCTATATTCCATAAAAATTTGGTGTCCCAAGGGGTATCCTGGGGCCGATACTACAAGTATCCTTTTTACCAGGGCTTCAACAATTGAACCACAAGCAGCAAAGCTTCCTAATTTCCGCAGTCATCCCCCCACACCGATCCAAGGACAGCCGTCTAGGATCTTACAACATAGTATAAACAAGAAGATCGAGAAATGGCAGGCAAGATTGCGTATAAAAGCCAACAAGACAAAGTCTGTACGTGTAACATTCACTATGCACAAAGAAACTTGCCCACCAATCCAAATTAATAATAGTGTAATACCACAAGCCGAAGACATTAACTATCTCGGGATATACTTGGACGGAAGATTAACATGGAGGAAACATATAATGATCAAACGTAAACAGTTGGGGGCACCAGCAAAAATTTTGGGTCATAGACACAAATTTACAGCTATCCTTAAGAAATAAAATCCTATTATATAAATCAATAATAATAACCATTAGGACCTATGTGATGCGAATCATTGTTGACGCCCCACGTTACGTACCAAACGCAGCGATACAGCATGATATCGAAATCCCAACAGTGAAAGAAGTGATCCGTGATCAAGGTGCCAAATATAGTAAAGGAATCTCACTGGATCCTAATGCCCTAGCTAAGATCTTCTCGTGAACAGAGGTGGTGTATATAGACTAAATGGATTTAAGCCTTCCGATTTACCAACGACATTAATAAGGTTATTAAAATGGACAAGTTAGAAGCTAGTCGGTTTAGCGTTTAGTGTAATTATTTAATTGTAATATAAATATTTATAGACAGCTTATTAAATGGAATATCCTGTCCTTTAATTTATGACACAACTAAAGAACTAAATTTCATAATTTAATATAGACAGATTGCTGAATAAAAGATCTAAAAAAAAAGAAAACTTTCAAGTCTCACCATGTCAAGTGCTGATGTTTATGAGCGATGGTGTCGCGACAATGCGTTCGGTAGGCCGTTCTCTTCTTGAACACGGTTGCAAGTGTTTAGATGTTACGTGTAAAGTGCATGCTTTACATCTTGTGGCAGAAATTATTCGACAATATTCACCCGAGGTAGCAAGTACAAAAAAGTGTTTATCAAATCTCCAAAACGTCTTCGAACATTTCGCGTACAGTGTCCCGGTATTCGTGAACCACCACAGCCGATTTTTCCACGTTGAGGAACATGGTTGCAGGCAGCTTTTTATTGTGGTGAACATTTTAAACAAGTAAAAGATGTTATTCTGCAATTCAATCCTGCCAAACTTGCAGCAGGAAAGCCAGATAAAATTTCCGATATTTTCATTGAAAGTAGAATTACAAACTATTCGTAACAACTATAAAGAATTACATGACGCAATAGAACAATTGCAAAATAGAGCGTTGTCGTTAGTAGAGTCACTGCAAGTAGTGGAGTGTGTTAAAGAAAGATTCCGATTTTATCACTTGATAACGCTGCTTAAGAGTCTTTCACAACTTTTCAGATATTATAATTCTTGATTGGTTGTGTTATTGTTCGATTTATTACCTGCTTTTTAGTATTGCACCTACTGAAGAATTACAGATTATAAATCCTAAAAAAAAAATGAAAGACCTAGCACGAATGATCTGAATTAGCAGACTATTTGAGCAGTTTATTTTCAATAACAAAACGCATCATGTTAAGTACTTGTTATTGAAAGAATAAAATTGGATTCTGCAGCCTACACTGTTCTGACGTTCCACCAAACAAGACGTGAAAAATTTCCTATAAAAATAGCCCCAGCTTCACATCGGATGACACTAGAGACGTGCATGGTAAACGCCGAGCGAAACAAACACGTGCTCGAGAGCACCCTCTTCCAGCCGTGTCTCCTTTCGTTTTCTTTTCTTCTATAAATAAGTGGCGCTTCCGTAGCAGCAGCCCCCCACGATTTTCCGGTCGTCGTCGCCGCATCTACCGTGAAACATGTGATCCCGATTCTAATTTTAAAATGGGACCGTCGTCTTTCAACGCAACGCCAACTAAACCGTGTCTAACATCGACATCGATCCTCTGCGCCGTGTCTATTATTGAACTTGACTCTTTTCCTAACTATTTGGACTATTTTAGAAACTATATTGGCTCGAAAGAAATGGAATTAACAAAAGAACATGGAGTTAGAAATTTTGAGTTTTCATATATAGAGTCAATTGGGGCTAATATAAATCTGGACGTTCCACCTTAACTCGTAAATTACTCTAAATTACACTTCTTGAATGCCGAATCCATTTATAGATGCAAAAAAAAAATATCTAGTAGCAGCAATTTGAAAAAATCTAAAACCGTGGATCAAATTAGCCCCACTTCATGGGGGCTTGACTGTGATTGATTGATTTTCTACCAGAGCAGGGTTGGTCTTTGCATCCCTAACACTGAGGCTTTCGTTTTACTTGAACAGGTAAGTTCCCAGCGAATCTGCGTTGAGCTAGCGCTGCAGACTGTTTCCTCCTCCTCATTGCAAAGTCTACATAAAGGGTCATCTTCGTAGATCCCCATCTTATACAAGTGGTCTCTCAAACAGCCATATCCTGTTAGTAAACATGTTGCTGCCCGAAGCTGTTCCCATCGTCCGTTTGCTGTGCTTTTGTCTAGCTGCATGTTTCCAATTTAATTGGTGTTGTGTTATGATCCACCCATTAATTGTACCACGCATTGCACTCTTGAGTAATACCTAGACCTAAGGTCTATATCATTCATTTTTGAGCCTTCCCTCGCTAGCTGACCTGCAATTTCATTGCCCACTATACCCCTGTGCCCGCTATATCCCTGCGCCCTGGCACCCATGCTAGTGTGACCTTGTTGTGTTTAGCCATTAGGTTTTGCAGGCACTCCCATACTAGTTTGGAGGCTATATGATAAGATGCTAGTGTCTTTAAGGCTGCCTGACTGTCAGAGAGAATGCAAATCGTCCCACCCTGCGGTCGCCGACGCAGACTCTCCCACACGCGAGCTTGTACAGCATATATTTCTGTTTGAAACACCGTGGTGTATTGCCAAAGTGATGCGCACAATTTGTAACCCTGGTTTTCCTCATAAACACAAACGCCAGAAGTAGTGCCCGTTTTGGACCCCTCCATCTATCCATTCTTCCCAATTCAAGAAAACTTTGTAAGGTTTGTCATAGGAGATCCTGAAGATTGCTTATATTCTGGTGTGCTCGGACCCACCGTGGGTTCTCTACTTACTGGTATTTTTCAGTCTTTATGTTCCCATTCTAGCTTCTCCCTTGATATACATAGATATCAAGAGGAGGTAGGTTTAGCATGGTTTCCATAGCAGCTGTTGGGGTGCTTTTAACAGCTCATGTCATACATAGACATGCCAATCTCTGAATTTTCGAAAGACTGGTTATCGCATGTTTCTGTGTGATCTAAGGCCACCAAATCTGGCAGCCATCAGTTATCATGGGTCTTACCACCATAGTGTACAGCCAGTGCGTCATATGCGGTTTGAGTCCCCATGTTTTCCCAACTGTTCTACGGGTTGTCATCAACGCCCTCTTCCATTTGTCGGTCATTTTTTGTAAATGTGAGTTCCAGTTAAATTTAGAGTCCAAGGTTACTCCTAAGAACTTAACCTCCTGAATGATCTGTACTACTTCATTGCAAAGAGTCGGCGCTCTTAGACCGTCCAATTTCCTTCTCTTGGTGAAGGATACAAGTGCAATTTTCCCAGGGTTTACACTAAGGTTCTCCTTAGGGGCTTGATTGTATTGTATCATTTATATTTTTTCCAAATTTTTATCTTTAACTATCGCAGTGATACAAGCAAGCGACTGGTTAGCTGCGTTTCCACGGGACATAAAAATGAATCTGTGTTACTTACGCTTTCGTATTTAGAGTCCTGAATACGTTGGAGTGACCCCAACAATCAACAAGTGGATTGTAGATAGTTCACATGGAATCAAGTGTATACGAAAACCTATTCAGTTGATTATGGAAAACCCAACATGAACGAGCTCTTAAATTTGGATAAAACTTCCTTCGGGGCAAAACCAGGAATTCGCATTGCATCTGAAACTCGTTTTGCTGCTGCCATTCTTAAATCTTTGTACGCTTCCAGCGTTGGGTCGTACTACATCCGTTCATTACTATACAAATCAAGAAACCTTGTGGTTTCATGATCATTTAATTTAATTACGCGTCCAGACATTTTGTAGGCAAACTCACGTCTGAAAACGAGGTGTAGAGCGCCACATGCCTGTGACGTCAGTGGCAAGCTCACGACACTACGTACACACGGAGAGTGTTCCACGAAAGCGTGTCTCACGATGGCGTTTCACGCTCCATGGAATTGCAGCTTTTAAGTTCTTCACGCATTATAACACGATTACAGAAGATTGTAAATCTTAAAATTCCTCCCTTCGTCTACGATCAGGTTCAGCAAACTTTTCCAACACACATTGTCTTTCAGTAAATGAAATATCTTCTGACTTCTTCCAATAAAAAACTATACTGTTTCCACATTTCTCTTTAATTCTTGTGAATTTAACTTTTGCTTCATCAGCTTCAATGTAAGTTATTTAGCCAACGTAATGCAACATTTTTATCTTGATTGGAAGATGAACTACAACCTAATCGCTAATCCAAGGTTAATCTAAGATTAAAAACAATTCAATCACAGTTTCCAATTGGCGCTTCAAATTCCAGATCTAACTAACTGTCCTTCTCTCAATATCTCTTAGGAAATCTTCTCTATAGTAGCCATCGTTGTCCTCGTCTAGAAGATCAATTTCGCTCTGAATCTCTGAATACAACGAAACAAATATCTGCTTAGCTTTCTTTTGTTTCTTCTTCTTTGCTGTATCAGATTAGTAGGTCCTTTTGTTTTTGGAGTTCACTTCTTTTGTACATTCAAACTGTTGGACTTTTAGGGTGTCTTAGATTGCATCACATTAGCCCCTTCAACTGTATCATCACCACACGTTTGTGATCCGAAATCTAACAGTGGGGTTGATTTTGGAGGTGTCCAAATGAAAGAAGATAGAGAATTTCTTTCCAAGTATGGGACAGTTTTCAAAAAATTTCTAGTTTAATAAATAACGGCGTTACAATAAAAGTTTCGACCTGTCACGGAAAAGTTTAATTATTTTTCAATTTCATTTTTATGCAATCAATGTATTTTTTTGAGTTATTCCTTTGTGATCGACAGTACAATATATTTCCTAGCAAATATGATTTTTTTGTAGTCTTCGCAATATGCAAATAACATTTTTTCTAGTCTTTCACATTAGCCCCATTTTTTAGAGTGGTGTCATACTAGCCCCGATTGAACCTACCTCGAATATATGTAAATATTAAAGAAAATATTGGGGGAATATTGAAAAGAAGGCATGCACTCGTAATAGGTATTCCTAGGATTCAAAAACCCAACCTACAGGAGCATATTCATAAAGAAATAAATTGCATATTTTCCTTAGTAAATCAAGCTGCTTAAAACACAGTCAAATCTCAAATGAATCGTAAAAAAAATGTAACAGCGAAGCATCATTATACTAAATACCTCGATTCCCGCTGCCAAATTTCATTTTAATTGTTCCTAACTCGAAATTTTGCGATCGATCCAGGTTGTTAGTAAAACAAAAAAACGTTTTTGGCAAATTGTTCCAAACAGACAGTAGAGGCGGCGATAGCGGGGTCGGGTAAGCTGCGATCGTTGACGTTCCTCAGACTGAGATCGTGAAAACGTCAGCGGAAAGGGTTCGTCGACCGCAGATTTTACTTTCGATAATTTTAGACGCCTCACAAAGGTCTAAATCTCCACTCCGCCTCCATCGACTTTCGTTCGAAAACATAATATTTAAAAGAGAACCCGGTGCGTGTGCGTTCTGAAGGGGAATCTTTGAACTTTTAAACTAGATGCGTTTCGAGCGCCTTTCGAAGGATAAAGATGAATCTACGAGGAACTGGGAAGAAGTTATTGTTTAAGTATTAATGGTTGCCGATAATTTAGTTGTGCGACAAATGTGTCACAAATGAAATTTTAAAATTAAAGGCTAAAGAGATTTATGGTCGAATGGGAGTTTTTGGCAATTGATGACAACTTCAAAAAAGACATGGCATTCGCTTATTGACTATATCTGAGTGAGAAGCTCTCATGCGACGCTTCGCAAGTTCCAGTGTTCTTAGAAAAATTCAAAAGTATCACTCATGAAAATCAATACGTAGCGTACCAAATCTATAACTGTGACGAAACAGGATTAGTGTACAAAGGAATACCAAATAAAACGAATGTTCATCGAAATGCAGTAACCGCACCTGCGAAAAAACACAGAACGGAAATGGTCACTTTAATGCCATGTGTTAATGCTACTGGCAATCATAAATTGTCTTTAATCATTAGGAAAGCAACCCGTCCAAGGTGCTTTAAAAATTTCACTGTTCAACTATATTATCGCTTTTCCAAAAATGCGTGACAAAGTTATTTGAGGAATGGTTTTTGGAGCAACTTATTCCTGATGTAACATGTTACCTAACGTCAAAAAATCTACCTGTAAAAACTTTACTAATCGCCGACAATGTAACGTCGTGTCATGGATTAACAATGAACACGTCAAAATTTTGTTTTTGCCTCCGAACATGACCATTTACCTATACCCACTGGATCAGTACATCATTAAATCTCTTAAAGTACGTTATCGCAAGCATTTTTTAGCAATATTAGCATCTCAGAATGAAGATATAAACATAGCGTAAAACAGCATTACGCTGAAAGATGTAGCCATACATGGCAGTGGAGTCTTGGAACGAAGCTTCACGGAGTGTAATTGTCAACGCTTTCGAGATATATTCTTCGAATGAATGTGGTAATTTCACTTTACAAATTGGTCATTTCATAGAGAAGGATAAAGTAACAATAGGAATACTGTTACTTTATTTAACTCAGTAGTAAGAGGCAATATTGCAAGTAACTCTGCAATAATGGAATGGGCGGAAGGACAAAATTAAGTTACAGAAGTTCATGATTTGGATACAGTTATGAACGTGCCTATGAACCATGCTGAAGAAAACGTAGATGAGAACAGTAGTCAAATATTTAACATTGATGAAATTATCAACTCGTTCAATTTAGCTATCGAATGATCAGAAAGTGTTTCTCCTTCCGTTCAGGATACTCTACTTCATCATAAAGGGAAGAAAAATTACCGGATTCCACTATTGAAAAATCTACGCACCTAAACTTGACAATCTCGTAAAATCTAACCAAACCAGCTGATCGACACATAACCCTTACTAGATGTAAACATCTAATTGAAGTAGCAAATAATAATTGAGGAAAGACACAAAGGATTACCAGGACAAGGAAAGGGAAGTATAGATCTCAGAGGAGTAAAAGGACTAACTTTAACTGTAATTTTTAGCTGAAAGAAAATGACCATTAATACAAAGGGAAGATCCAATGAAGTATGCGATACCGAAAAGTAGCAGAAAGAATAACAAAAGGGTATAAAATATCCAGCTCCCGGGAAAGAATATAAAATCGAAAAACAAAAAATGTAAAAAAACCTAACGAGGGTTGCAAAAGAAGGTTAAACCGATACTTTTTTAAAGGGGAAACATAGACAAAAGATTTAACTAATTAAGGTAAGCGAAACTATACAGTGTTAAGAGAAAAATAAGAAGCAAAATTTCCAAAATAAAGCACAACGTGTACAATCGCAGAAATAAAAGTCCGTACATACACTGTGCCTAGGGAAAAGAAGAACGTAACATGTTCCTAATTTTAATTATTAACTTTAGGTTTTTTTCCATTGTTGTAATTTTCCTTTTATTGGATATCATTGTAGCTGGCTTGATAATGCGTGGTCGCCTAATTTCTCAATAGAACGAGATGTTTTTCACTTTTTCATTCTTACCTTTAACATGAATATTTTCTTAACTTAAAACTAAATGATTTACTTGGAAGAAACATTTTTCTGTCTTGGATTTTTTTGATTTTAAAACCCCAAAAAAATATTTATTTAATTCAAAAAAAATGTCAAGAAAATTATTTTGTTATATTATATATTTTTATAGTCTTGAAGTGAAAATATTTTCTTGAATAGAGACTGATTTTTGCAAGAAAAAAATCTATTTTCTTGATGCAAAAAACCATTTCTCTGTGGATAGAGCTCTAGAGAGTAAACAGTCATTTTTTAGAGTTGAATAGTACGCTAACATTAATTTGAATACGCGCAAAAGATAATTAATATCTCGTACGGTCATAGATGTATTATTATGCACGTAGACGACTGGAGGTGAGAGACGCAAGAGGTAGTTGCCAGGAGGGAAGAGCATCAACGCACACTAGTACCAGTCATAACAAAACCTATAAATAGCGACGGAGGACGTCGGATGAGGGCGAAAGCGTCCAGACGCACACAGGCGCGTCGTTCCTGTTTAATGAGAAGTTTCCCCTAAAAGAGATGCCCCCCGTGTAGATGTGAGAAAATTAGAACAGCGCCACGTTCCATTACTATTATTAACACTATTTACACATAGAGTCGCGAAAAAGTAGCGCATAATGCTTATAACCTTTTTAAAGTAAAAGTACCGTTATATCATCGTATAGCTGTTCTTACAAAAAAAAAAATTTCGCCCAATGTATCATACCTCCTGGCCATCTGTTCCCAACACCTTTTCCAGTCTATACCCACCTAAACTAGAACGAGATAAAAATATGCCGCGAAAGAAGGACAAAATCGCAATAATTCTGTCTACAACACTACGTTATAGGAGTTAGGTGTTGAATTCTGGTAAAAGGAACAGCTGCCGGAAGAGTACCCAGACGCAATTGAGAAAGGTTGTTGATATTGTTATTAAAATTGGGAAAAGGAAAAGGTGGTTGTAGATATAAGAATAAGGAACAATAACAACTACAAATCCGCTTTTAAGTAACTACAATATAAAAGAAAAAATCACATTCACAGCGAAGGCTGATGAAATAACAGAGAGAGAAGAAAGATAATACGAATGACACAAAAATCTAACCAATGATTTTTTATTCTTGCAACATATATATCACTACTTCAGAGGTAAACTCTCTTAAATCACAGTCCTTAAACTTTATAGGGCAAGCGAAAAAAGTTTAGAAATCTTTATAAATAGATGTGAATTACTACTTCCAAAGAGTTTCTAAAACGGTTAGAGTTCCATTGTTAATATAACAGTACCCCTTTTTGCAGACTTCATACTATATCAAATTACATGATACATATAATTAATTATAATATATATATATATATAATTAATTAATTAACCAGAAGATGGTGTGTAATCTGCTGGTATAGCACAGGGAACAAATCTCGCTCCTTTCTTATTCAATATCTATATTAACAACCTACCTAAAGCTTTGAGCTGTAGAGCATACGCTGATGATCTCAAAGGGTCGTGACACTAAATGATTGCAGGTAATTGCTAGAGAACCTCAGAACATACAGGGCTGCTGCGAACATAATAGAATTAGTCCAAATGATATCCTAATACCTCGAATGGAAATATTTAGAGACTTGGGTAATTTGTTCGACTTCATTACGTTTCAATGACTACCTTCGTGATATCTGCGCATGAAGCACTAAAGCCATCGGTATTATTAAGAAGTCCTGCAGACAATTTACAAATCCCACAGCTTGAAGTGTTATTTTTATTTTATTTTTATTCTATTTTATTCTATTTTTACTCTATTTTCATTCTATTTTCACTTTATTTTCATTCCATTTTCACTCGATTTTCTTTCCATTTTCATTCCATTTTCACTCTATTTTCATTCCATTTTCATTCGATTTTCATTCCATCTTCATTCCATTTTCACTCTATTTTCATTCTATTTTCATTCTATTTTTATTCTATTATTATTGTATTTTTATTTTGATTCCATTTTGATTCTATTTTGATTCTATTTTGATTCTATTTTGATTCTATTTTGATTCTATTTTGATTCTATTTTGATTCTATTTTGATTCTATTTTGATTCTATTTTAATTTATTTTATTCTATTTTTTTCCCATTTTTTTCCCATTTTGATTCTATTTTGATTCATTTTGATTCTTTTTTGATTCATTTTGATTCAATTTTAATTCTTTTTTGATTCTATTTTGATTCTATTTTATTCTATTTTAATTCTATTTTGATTCTATTTTATTCTATTTTGATTCTATTTTATTTCCATTTTGATTCTATTTTATTCTATTTTGATTCATTTTATTCTTTTTTAATTTATTTTGATTCTATTTTGATTCTATTTTGATTCTATTTTAATTCATTTTGATTCTATTTGATCTATTTTAATTCTATTTGATTCTATTTTATTCTATTTTGATTTATTTTGATTCTATTTTGATTCTATTTTGATTCTATTTTGATTCTATTTTAATTCTATTTTATTCTATTTTAATTCTATTTTATTCTATTTTATTCTATTTTATTCTATTTTGATTCTATTTTATTCTATTTTATTTATTTTATTCTATTTTGATTCAATTTTGATTCAATTTTAATTCTATTTTGATTCTATTTTGATTCTATTTGATTCTATTTTAATTCTATTTTAATTCTATTTTAATTTATTTTAATTCTATTTTCTTTTATTTTCTTTCCCATTTTATTCTATTTTATTCTATTTTGATTCTATTTTGATTTATTTTGTTTTCATTTTGATTCAATTTTGTTCAATTTTTTCAATTTTATTCATTTTTTTCTATTTTGTTTCTATTTTGTTTCTTTATTTTGATTCTTTTTGATTCTATTTTTTTTATTTTAATTCAATTTTCATTCAATTTTATTCATTTTATTCTTTTTTAAATTTATTTTCATTTATTTCATTCTATTTTGATTCATTTTTTTCCTTTTTCTTGATCTTTTTTCTTCTATTTTGATTCTATTATTCTATTTTGATTCAAATTTGAACTATTTTGATTCTATTTTGATTCTATTTTATTCTATTTTGATTCTATTTTGATTCTATTTTAAATCTTTTTTGATTCTATTTTATTCTATTTTCATTCCATTTGCATTTTATTTTATTTATTTTCATTCTATTTCCATTCTATTTTCATTCTATTTTCATTCTATTTTCATTCTATTTTCATTCCATTTTCATTCTATTTTCATTCCTTCTTTTTATGATTATTCCTCTTCTGATTATTATTGTTATTATATTATTTTATAGTTGTTATTATATTCTTATTATTATTATTATTAAAAACAATAAAAGTGTTTAATAATTCAACAATTTCTAAAGGGCCCTAATATGCATGTTCTGAAAATACCCGTGTGACGTCATTATTGCACTATACTTAGAACTTATATTTTAAAAGTTTGGCAATAATGGCTTCTATCAAAACTCAAAAAGTTGATAGCAATATGTCAGAAACCACTATCATGAATTTAATTTTATCGGTTGTTCGTGTACTTAAAGCCAAAAAACTATTATATCAAACATTTTTTTCATTTCCAAACTTCAAGTACAATATACAGGCTCATTTATTGAAACCACTCGTTAAAGGTATTTGAGATCTGCAATCTTAATTAATATTTTGTAAATAAATTAATATTATTTTCAGGCATTTAATCTACTTGCAACGTCGCATTCCGGGAAAATAACCAGTGAATTGTTTAGTCAATGGTTTAAAGACGTATATACAGTCAGGTCCTAAAGTGTCCTCCCCATGCTAACTTTCGAACAATAGAAGCTCCTACCTCAAAAGAACAAACGTGTCAAGAGACGCTGACCATTTTCTGAGTAGTTCGAACTACCATTGCCTTATCACGTGTTTGGTTAAGAGTCTTGTGAATCTAAGTTTCTAGAGCTTAAATTCAACGTTAATACGAAGTGGGAGTTAAGTTTGATTATTTAAAAATACGCGGCATTTTTGTGAACGTATAACCACAGGGTTTATATTGAAACGTTACAATTTAAGGTTAGTTCTCTCTATTCAAAATTAATTCTTGTAAAAAGTAACCATGTGGTATTTATTTTTAATATAAAGTGTCGATAGAGTGTCTAGGGACATTCCCGGACCTACAGACCGTAAAATTCATTAATTAATTTCGATAAATCAAATTTTCCGACGTTTACAACATTACAATACCAAACTTTGGGCCGCGAAGTGTTTTACTACTAGATTCTTGGTGAAGCCATTACCCTAATTCTTTAAAGGAATTTCCTTGTATCAATCCCTAAAGAAACAACCGGCATGATTCAACCTCTGGATGTGTATGGATTTCGCATATGAAAATCGTTTGTTAGAAAATTTTCCAACTCTGTAATACTTAAAAATTATGATGTTAATCTTTGATAACATCATAGAGCCGGTGGGAGTCACGCCGGGAAAGCCCTTATTGCATCAAGTTTAATGTATTTCGATAACCCTTTAAAAATGCTAAACACCTATGTATGGATAATTTTTATGAGCTTCTAGTATGAAATAATTAACAAGAAACCGGTATTTTAAATAGTCCCATAACATCTACAAACATCTAAGTTTCATTAAATTCTAGAAGTGCGGGTTGGGTAACATTCCTTATGAGTTATAAGGAAACATCCTGTACATACAAGAATGTCCAAAGGCCACTAGGGCAAGAACAATTGCATTAAGGTCGGTTTCCAATCCGATTCCGTTCACCCCCCTATCATGTGCTTGAAAAGACTCCGAGCAGACTATCCTCCTTAGAAAGCGGGAGAAGAAATTGCGCCAGACGCTGTCTCAGCACCTGGCAGACACCCAAAAGGTGTCCTTCGTCGTTTTATTGCCGTTTTCGTCAGCCAAGGGTAGAGGGAGCAACAGGAAAGCGAGCGACGACCCGAACGAAGAGAGGGACGAAGCGGTATTTTCAATACGTAGTGGGACATAGTCATTTGTACGGACGTTGAAGGAAAAAGAACACTAAACAAGGTGAAAAAGAGAAAAAAAGGGGGGTTGTTTTTCGGGGCCGACCGTATGCAAGCTGCCGTTTTCAAAAGTCGGCAAAGAGGTTATAGGTTCACCACCTGCTCGCTATTCTATATACGCCGTGACAGATGTCTATGTATGTCTACGTTTTCTTTGACCGTAGATGTATGTATCAGAAAGAATGAATGTGTCTGGCCTGGAAATAAGGTCGCAGACATTGACTGAATTAAACTGAACGAAATATTACAATAGAACCTACGATTCGTGTACCTAATCTTCCTTTTTTTATTTAATTTCTAAATTCAGAAGTTTTGCAAATAGGAACGAAATGTGGCGGTCAAGTTGTAGTCAATAACAAGATGTGGCCTTTGCTTGGATGTAGGGCAAAGGAAGAACCGTTAGGCAGCTTTTTGAAAAACTCCAAATGGCACTGGCGAATTTTCAAGTGATTTTTGACAAAAAAGTGTTAATTGACATGCACAAACATAGGGAAATGAATATTTCCCAAAAAAATAATGTTCTTTAAATATTTAAAAAATGGCCTATTGCAATAATTCGAAATTTGTCACAGTATCGATGCTAAAAGAGCTAAACATTTTGGTACTACCAGTGACAAGTTATTTCTTCTAGTGACTTAGATTTGGGCCTATTTTTTAAAAATATTTTCTACGCCACTGACTAAACTACAATTTTGATTATTTTTCTAGATTCCTGGTTTAATTTAGACCAAAAAAGGTCCCATGCATTTCTTTCGTAGCTGTTTTCAGAATGTTTTACCATGTGTAAACCAAACTATAGACAGTTTAATGTGTAAGTTTTATTGTAATCGACATTTATCCGCCGTCGTTTGACATCAAAAATTTGTTGTTTACCTATTAATGTATTGCTTAATTTTTGTTGTTACATGATGCCAAGAATATTTTGAGCGCACGAGAATATGCCGACATTCTTTGTTTGCTATTATGGTGATTGCAGTGTTGAAGCAGCAGTTCGGGAATACCGCAGGCGGTATCCAAATAGAAGATATCCAAATGCTCGGGTTTTTGTTGAAACTCGTCGTCGTTTTCGAGAACTCGACTTGCGAAGACATCCGGAAAATTTTAGACAAAGAAGCCATCAAAATCAAGTCCTAAGAGCATTTGATGACAATCCAAGCAAGTGTGATCACAGGAGAGCTTATTATTTGCAACCTGTCCAACATTTACCATTTACATCCCGGGGATGCACAGAAACGTCTGGATTTTTGCCAGTGGTTGTTGAACTCCATGGTAGTGAATCCACATGATTTCATAAAAGACATTATGGGCCCATAGGGTAACTTTCATCAGAACTGGAATAGTTAATTGCCACTTGTGTGGTCGCAAAAAAATTAACACACAGTTCGCCCTTTTCAATCGTTCCAACAGGAATCTGGTGCAAATGTTTGGTCATATCACAGATCAAAGATGGTTACGTTTGCGATCCTTATTTCTTGCCAAGAAAATTAAATGGAGAATCGTTCAATGATTTTCTGGTAAACCATCTGCTTGAGTTGCTGGAAGACGTACCTCTAGAAGTGCGAAATGGAAGTTGGATACAGATGGACAGTGTTCCAGCGCATTCCACGCGCTTGGTTCGCGAATGAATGGATCTAAATTTTCCTAAGCGATGGATAGGTCGCTTTGGTGATAATGATGGCTAAGTAGGAAGAGGTAATAGTCATGCAGTTTACTCGTACCGCCAGATCTTACCTCTTTAGATTTTTGTGTCGGACTGCTTGAAAGATAAAATGTGTCCCACGCCCATTACAAACAGGGATCATCTTCCTGGCAGAATTCAACAGCCTTGTCTGGAAATAAGGCGAGATCGACATCAAGTATCGCCGTTAAGTCGTTAATTAGAAGATGTCGCAAATGTACTGATATTGGCGGATCTCACTTTTAGCAGTTGCTTTAATAATCTAAATAAATTCATTTCTTAAATTGCAATCAGCGCCCTCATGGTTTCCCACATTTTTTGCAATTATTGGTGGTATGTGGCTTTTCTTGAAACGTCTAAAGCAATCAAAATTTAAGTCCATCTCACTTCAAAACCATTGGCTCATCGATCCCCTAAGTGAAGAAGAGAAGAGCCACCACCTCACGTTTAAACGATGGCTTATACTGTCGGCAATTGAGATTAAGAACCAAGATTATCAACCAATTTACTCCAGTACGTACATCTTAACATTTTTTTGAAATTAGAACCTAAAATGTTCATGGAGAATCAAAAAATTGAGAAATGTGCCGAGTGTAGCGGAAAGCAACTACGACATAGTAACCGCAAAAAATAGAAAATAACTTGCAAAAATGAATTTGAAATATGTTTTAAAATTATTGCATTCTTTACAAATGCAATGGTGGCAATGATGAATCCTGGGTCTATTACGTTAATCCAAAGCCAAACTTAAAGCATCACCGCCTTCAAGAAAATTAGAAAGGTGCGTGATTTCTGAATTTATGAAGAAATTCTTATACAGAAAGTTCGTGAAGCAATGTCTGAAGTATTGTGGAATAGTACAACAGCTACAAAGGTAAGGGGGTCGCGTAATTACGTCAAAAAAAATGGAAATTTCACGTGAAGGTTTTTGTTCCATGATTTTTAACGATTTCAGTAAAGACCTAGCACTACAACAATGCCTCGAATCGGTTCGCTCAATTTTTGGTAATGAAGCACCATCAGAAAAAATGATTACAACTGTTTTGCATAATTTCGTCGTAATTGTACGTCCGAATTTCATGAAGGTCGGCCAAAATCGGTTATTGTTCCAAAAAACATCGATGCTGAAGCTGAAGAGGATCAACATGTGACTTATTTATAGGATAGAGGCATCCGTAGTCGTATCGAAGGCTGCAGTACATTAAATTCTGCATGAACATTTAGGGGCGAAAAATATCTGCTCCCCATGGATTCTGCATAATTTGTCTGAAGTACAGAAAACGGCTTGTGACAATTGGTGCAAGGAAATGCAAAAAAATCCGTATACAACATCGTAACATGTGACAAAACTTGGACACATTCGTACGGGTTCGAAACTAAGCAATAATCGTTTGGGTGTTCCAGGATGAACCAAATCCAACAAAAGTATTCGTCCACGAAGCACTTCCAAGATAATTGTTGTTTTTTCTTTTAACTCAAAGAATACCTTTTTGGGAGGATCGAAGAACAGTTAATGCTGAATGGTATACAAGAATTTGTTTGCCAGAAGTCATCGATGAAATCAGGAAAAACAATCGACAAAGTCGTATCATCCTTCATGATGACAACGCCAGTCCTTATCTCACATAGCACGTCAAACAATTGATTGGCTCCCTTTTGTTCCCCAAAAAAAAAATGCGTGGACAGCGATTTTCATCACTTCAAGAACTTGCTGAAGTCTTCAAAATCCGTGTTATGGAGATATCACATTCAAAGTGAAAAAATATTTTGAGAATTCGAACGCATGCAAAAATATATAAATCTTAATGGCGAATATTTTGAAAAACAATAAAACGATTTGTACCAATGTTTTTTTCTTTGATTGTTTTCATAAAAACAAAAGGTACCCTTCGTATTGGAACACTGGTTTCGATATTCTTGAAAAATAACAATTCCTTCGTCAATTCAAGTCATTTCTGCATATGCCTAAGTACCTTTTCAGCATACAGAGATCAATTCCGCCCCACTGCAATACCCACACGACCACCAATTACAATTTCTCTTAATGACAGCCAAACTACACATCAGACACCCACCTTCCTTTTCAATATCCAAGCTCCTGTACATACCAAACAATTAAACCCGACGCGTTAATAAATACTAACCATAATAGAAGCCGGTAGACATTATTTTTGTTTATGTCGAGGTAGATCAACAGATTCTGACAAAACGAAACGCAGGCGTCCAAAATCGTACATTAGGCACGCGAACACGCTGGCCAGATTGACATACGGTACATTGGTAATGGTATTATTAGCTTTATCTACCGCTATGCCATCGCCATCATCATTATCACCATCACCATGATGCATGTGTCGCACTTTCTACACGGAAAGACGAAGAACGAAGATGATATGCTGGATCTTGCATCCAAATCGATGTGTTGGAAGGAAATCGCGATATTTGAACGTGCATAGGCTAATATAACTGCAACGCGATCGGATATATAGGTGTGCAGCTAGGAGGAGCAGCTGCTTGCGAGAACAACTCGTGCCTGCGACTAGCAGCTGCCGCACATCTGGCGCTTTAGTTCGGGTCGTTAGTTCCTTCTAGAGGGTACAGACTATGGACAAAATACTCAAGCCAAAATTGATATTTGCTTATCATCTTCGTAAAATGAATTTATTCCCATGGTGTTGTAACAAAGGTAGCCTAGGAATCGCTACTAATATCCAGATTAAGTTGTCCCACCGAACTGTCCTATTGGAAATCTATGGACTAGCAATAGCTACTTCGTTCTAGTATTTTGGAAATAGGTATAGTTGTTAATAATCTCTTAAAGTAAAATATTTTCATAAATTCTTCATTTCCACTATTTTAAATTGAATTGTGAATTTTCATGGTTTTGGAATTGCGGCTTTTGTATAAATCAGAATGCAAAGAATATTCTTTAAGTTGTTGATCGATAACACATGTTCGTCATCTGTCATCTACTTTAGCATTAATCCTTCTTTCATTGGGTACATACACTTTTGGTAACAATTGTTTAAGTCGTATTTTAGAATAATTTCAAATGACAACGAATAAAACTTTAATTCTAGGTTGTTTACTCTATGCGTACAAACTCGGCACCAAAGTTGCAGCGGCGGTGCGAAAAATATTTACCGCATTCGGAGATGTTGCTGTGGCCCAAGAAATTTCCTACAGGAGATTTCAACTTGACCGAAAGGTCTGGGCTCTGGGAGACCGAAGATAATTAACAACGGGGATATCCAACAGGTTGTGGAGGCAAATTTAATCAATGCTTGTTGCATTTTCCCCGCTCGGAAAAAAATTAGAAATGGATCCCACATGAATTATCAGATTATAACAAATTTAGCCATCTTATCATTTGTTTGGCAAACATTTTTCCTGATCGATTGTTAACTTGCGAAGAAAAGTGGATATTGTTCTCAAATTCTAAACGTTCGTATCATTGATTGTCGCTGACTGATCCAATACCACACACTCCCACGGTTTCCTTGCACCCAAAAAAGGTTTTATTATGTGTTTGATGGACAGCAAGCGGAATTGTTCATTGTCAGTTTTTGGAAAGGGGTCCAACCATCACTGCTAACTTGTATTATGAACAGCTTCGACGAATACAAGGAGTACTCATCCAGGGACAGCCTTCTTTGGCCAATCGAAAAAAGTGCTATTCCTACGGAAGAAGACCTCATCCCAAGGTGATCAAAAAAAATTCTGGACTTGGCTGGGAAACATCACCACATCCTCCTTATTCTACTGACATTTCTCCAAGTGATTATCACCTTTCTTTTGTCTTTTGACAACCGTATGAGGCGTAGACAGTTCCAAACTCGAATTGATGTAACAAATGCAGTCTCTCAATTTGTTGATTCAAAATACCGGCATACAAAAATTGGTGTCATGTTGACAAAAGGTTATTAACTGTGATGATAATAACTTCGGTTTCTTAATAAATATTTATTTTACCAACAAAAATTGCACGAACTTGTTTGGTTACCTAATAAAATATTCATGGCTTTAACATTTTGACTCCAAGCTTCAAGGCTGCTCTTTTGGGAAATATGTGAGTAACCGGGGAAAAAGGGCGTATTGGAGAAATCTAGAACCGTTTTCTCAGTATTTAGCGTCTTCTTACATAGAAGACAGTTAATAAACTAGATCCATAAAACTAACATTATAATAGATACCTAATATGAGGAGTAAGTATCTCAGAGCTCGCCAAAGGCTCATGGGTACTACTGAATGCCAATATAAAGATCACACGTAGAGCATGTTCATGATAAAATAAGTAGTTGCTTTTATCTGAGACTGCAATTAAAGCACGTTTTATTGCTAGC
>JAROYC020000046.1:16652-45728 GCA_029619255.2 Dynastes hyllus | reverse complement strand
CGGGGGTTTACCCTTGAAGGCGTTAAACTAGTTGAAAACTAAATGTTCCTTGGCACCCATAACATGTATTTAAGTGTTATGAAACGTCTCATGAAGCCAATCACTACACAGAGAAGAAAAGTCCTTGAATCAAACAAATATATATCTATGAAATTATTTATTTAATTCAACAATGATTTATTTTATTATTTACAAAAACCTCGCCGATATCGTTTTCAAGGCCAGTAACACCAATGTTAGCAGTTTAAATAAATTGCGATTCAATTCACGACACATTTAACAATGCATCGATTTTTCCGTTTCCATAATTTGTAACTAATTGTTAGTATATTTCCTCCTTTTTTGATATAACAGGTATTTCAGCAAAAGGCAAGTGATAAGTAGAGTTTGTTAAAAACAGTCACTTATCTGCACGAGACGCATTAAATTGCATAAACAATTTACAAGCCGCTCTAGAAAACTTGACGAACACTATAGGAGTCGATGTTGCTCAAAAATTTGGTGCAATTTTAACGAAAAATCAAAGGGTCTCCCTGCCTAGCCTCTCTTTCCAAATTGAATCTTTCTCCTGTTTTATTCATTTCTATACACGCAGTTGGTTTATCATAATTTTTTTTAATTATATTTACATATTTTTGATGAATATCCCAGTCTTCCAGTCTCTTCGATAGCTTCATGTCTAATAGAGTCAAATACTTTGGTGTAATCTATAAATACTAAGTACATAGGAATATTGTATTCCTTGCTTTTTTCTATTAGCTGGTTTATTGTATGCAGATGATCGATTGTTGAATAGGAAGCCTTAAAGCCTAATTGATTCTCTGGTTGTTGTTCAGTAAGGCGTGTTTGAATTCTTATTTTTATCACAGACATATATAACTGGGCTTAGGCTAATGGGTCTATAGTTGTTAATATCCATCTTGTTTCCTTTTTTGAAAGGTAGGATAATTCTTGACAGCTTTGGCAGTTTTTCAGTTCTTAAAATGTTCTATGTCTAGTTAATCTATTCTAACTAAAGTTAGTTCATTTGTGATTCCGCCTTCCACTGGACACTTTTCATTTTTGAGTTTTTTAATAATGCACTCCAGCTCTTCTCTCAGAAAAGGCAATTTTTCTATTTGTTCTTCATTTACACTTTTGCTTCTTGATGATTTTTTTTTGCTTTTTCTCCTTTCCATCCTTGTAAATGTTTCGGAGGTATTCCGTTGCGAGCTCGACCATGTCCACTCTATCTGTGATTTCTGTCCCTTGTTTGTCTTTCAACTTGGTAGCTAATTGTTTTCTTGTATTTAATCGTTTCCTCACCTTTTTTAGAGCTCCATAAGGATCTATTGTTTCTTCTACAGTTTTTAACTGAAACTTTTCCAAATCCTGTGTTGTTTCTTTTTCTGTTAGCCGCGTATTCTATTTTTTCTAATTCTGATTTATTTAATTTAAATTAAACTCTTCCCTTTTTTATTAAGTCTGTTCTTAAGTAAGTCATTTGTTGTCAGAATTTCAAGCAATCGGGTGAATATCTTGCCTATTCATGTCCTGGCAAGTGACAGACCCTGTGATTTTCTAACGCTAAACTCTTGGTTACGATGCATAAACCCATGGAACCAATCATCACTAGCTGATTTTGATTCCCCAGGAAATCGATGTTTTAAACCAAGCTGCTCAGCAAATGAAAAAGCCATTTTCTTCACCACTTCTAGAATTTGGAGCAAAACCAACTTTTTCGAGGGCTTTAATGTGCAAGGTAACTCTTCTTTCATGTTCGATTCCTAATTCAGAACGCCGACCCAATGGAACTTTTAAATTTCTAGATTGCAAGTGACGCCTCAAGGTTCGAGATATATTTCCATAGGCTCTAATTGCTTAATTTACACCTAATTCGCTTGGGACTACTTTTCGCATAGCCTCTGTCAACGTAGCTCCACTAAATGAGGCCCTTGTAGTCTTCTCATTTTTAAAAAGTACATTTCTATTGTCTAAATAATATTAAAATCTAATAGGGCGATTTACACTTTTAGTAGTGGGGCGTATTTTCCAATGGCAGTGAAAAACGGTCCACGCATACAATAAATTACCGTAAAATACAAATCAAATGAATGTGTGGCGATTCGTAGGTTAGGAAACGTATTTACTTGTGGCGTCGAAGAAATAACAGAAATCTTTTCGGAAAAAATTAAAACAAAAAATAAATTTATACCTCGAAATTTCGCAAGGTCTACATACACGGAAGTTTGTTAACGTTTTTATGTACACTACCGTTTATGGAAGTTCGGGCAAGCAAAAAAATGTACTATAATCTCCTAGTGATTTACATTCAAATAAATTCCAAATCCTTTCAGCCCGATTATAATCATCATCACATACGTCGCTATCCGAAAGAATATCATAGAAATCGTCTTTATCGGGCAATCGTGGTAGGGAGAGGCGCTCATGAGAACTAACGTAGTTATATGGAAATATACCTTTCTGTCGTATTAATTCAAATTTTTCCCCATCAAAATATCTTGTAACTTCTTTACACTGTTCGTCATCCAAATAAGATGAAAGTTTCTCCAAAGAGGAACTCATAAATCGAAATGAATCTAAGAATCTTAACTTATAGAATACTTTCCTTCTCTTACCATTGCAATCGATTGTATCACCTACATGCACTTTCTTAGAAAACGACACGTATTTTTCTTTATTTTGCGCAATGACATCTACTTCTTCTTTTTCCAATGCGAGTGATTTTACAAACAAGTGTGCATCATAATTCGATAAATTATGAAATATAATTGGTATATATCGGGGTTCATTATAATTTATATTACATACCATATGTGCTGCGCCTCGGTATAAACCACTCAAATGATCATGGTCATATACTTTCTCTACAACTGATGCTATTTCGTTTCGCAAATATGACACACCTTTGCCTCTTCACAGTTTCTTTGCTCTTCATCATTTAAAAGTCGCATTTCTACCACTTTACTTAAATAATTTGTATACAAAAATTTTACATCCATCTCTAACTGTTTGACGAAACATGTAGCTGCATTTCTTCCGCGGTATGTACTCAGCTTACTTAAATTTTCATTAAAACTACATTTTATATAATACGCGAAGGAATATGGTTCATGTTCGAAACATTTAACAGAAAAAGGTTTTGCAGGGTCTGGTACTGACATATGTATTGGTTTTAATAAAGCCTCGAAATCAGCGTATATAACAAAAGGAATTCTTAACTGTTTTTCAAATTTATCAAATTTTAATATATTCTCGGGCAATTGCCCACCATACTTATTCATTTTCAAAGTTGAACAAGGAAATACCGCTTTAATCTGCTTGCATCTTCATTTTCATGTCTGCGCAATTTCACATGTGAAAAAAGTTAAGCAACCTTCACAAATATATTTCTGATGTCCAGCGTGCGACTTCTGTGATAAAACCAATCGGGGCAAATTCTTAATCCAACAGTAGTGAAGATTCCCATACAGCTCGTCCATACCTCCTGGAGAATGGTCCACAAATGTTCCTTCGATTTTGGACACTTTTTCCTAACACATCGGTCTAATTCTTCCCATAACAACTCTATCGGGTTCGGATCGGGGGACTGTGGCGGCCATTCCATAATTTTTAGAATTCTTTCATTTTCTTCTTGCTGCAGGTAATCTGTGCACAATTTAGATTTATGTTTGGGGTCATTGTCCTGCATAAATTCAAACCCACGACCAATTAATCGGACTCCTGACGGTATGGCATTTTCCTCCAGGATTTTCCGTTATTCTTCTTATGTCCTCAATTTTGAGCAAGTCCCCTGTTCCGATTAAGGAAAAACAACCCTAAACCATTACAGATCCGCCTCCATGCTTCGCCGTAGGAACTTACACTCCCGTAACATTCTTTCCCTCTTGATCTGCGTACGAAAACTCTCCGTCTATTTCCAAAAACTCAAACTTGGATTCGTCAGTCCACAAAACGTTTTTAAAATCGTCCACTGTCCAATCTCTATGAGTTTGTGCCCATTTCAGTCGTTTCAGCCTATTTCCTCTTCGGAGTAACGGTTTTCGACAAGCCATTCGCCCATGCAACCCAGCCTCTTTCAGCCGACGTTTCACAGTACTCACATAAACTTTGGAATCTCGCTCATTATTGAATTCTGCAGCAATTTCTGATGCTGTTAGTCTTCTATTCGCTTACTAATTATTTTTATTCGTAAATCTTCCGCAGGAGTCGTTTTTCTTGACGGTCCTGGCCGATTACGATCTTGCACGTCACCGGTTGTCTTAAAACTATAGTATCATGTACTGTAGATTTTTTTATTTTCAATTTATCCGCAATCCGTCTTTCTGCGTACCCTTCCTGAAACAAGGTAATAATAGCAGATCGTTTTGAAACAGCTAGAGGCTTTCCACGGGGCATTTTAAGCAGTCAAACCGAAATTATTTTATTTTTCACTTGCACAGCCACAGATACTTTCACAATAACAATCTCTTCAGAACTACTGGGTTTACAAATGTTATAATTCTTTATAAAGGGTATACGAATATTTCCAGGTAACACGAGTGAATCAGCTAACCTTCCTAGGGATTATTATAAAGCTTTATTTTCACTGTAATTATTGGGAATTTCCAACATAATTATATATTCTATGATAACGGTCTTATAATAGACAAATACTACCTGGAAATTGGTAAAAGACTTCCAGAAAAGGTTAGTTTTAATAATTCCTCACAGAAATGTATACTATATAATTTTAAATTTTTTTCCTAAGCAGTTAATATAATTTGTCAACTTGTCCGAACTTCCATGAACGGTACTGTATATTTTGCAATTGTAATCAAATATTTAAAGGTAATAAAGCGTATTAGCGCAATAAACTAATACTTAACTCACTTTTATTTTCTAGGTTGTATTATCTATCTTTTTTTTTTAGTAAAGGTATGTATAGGTACTTATTATTTGTTTCGAATTGTGAAACCCATTATTTTATTTCAGCGCATTGCAATACCAATGCACTACTTCTTAATCAAACGTCACAGCAAAAGCAAGAAGAATTGAAAAAAAAATATTAAAAAACAATTTTCACATTTTTAATAAGTTAATTGATAAACATTAATAAAGGTGTCCTTTATTTGAACAAAATTGTTTATTATATTCACGAAAGCATGTGTTCATTAATTTAATAAACAGCCTTTTATTAAAACAATAAACTTATTGGTTGGTTCAATTTGAATACAAAAATTATTACATTTAATGAACTTTTTGTATTTGGATATCCTTTCCGTTCAGTGAACTATATTATATTATAAGAAAAATTTAAACACCTCAACTCACCTCTTAGCAGTCTTCCTTCCCTTTTCAAAAGGCGTACAGATTTAAATATTTCGTTGTTTACCCGTTAACCACGTCAAACCGTTCGTCACGGCCCCGTTTGCACATTGGAATAGAAACGACCATACAAAACAAGATTCCCGTCATAACAAAAACAAAACAAAAGTAAAAAAAAAGGCCTAACGCCCTAGAACAACCTGTTTATTTACCAAACTAGTTCGAACAATTCGTGAGAAAATTACCTAAGATGGCGCCGTCAGTAAGAAAAGCAAAAGCTTATCTAACAATAACAACAACATCGTCGGAGGGTAGCCAGACGTTAACGCGTTCACCTTCGAATTTTGGTTCCCACACCCCGAAAAAGAAATCAAAAGAGTCCCGATTCTCAAACGGGCCGATACTGCTGTAACGTCATGAGAACCCTCAACTAAGAGGTCGTAGACCCTTGCCGTACCCTTTTCCATTGCCCAGACGCTCAGACTGACAACGTCTGGACGCAACGGTTAATCTCGGGGGACAATTTGTAGCGAACAGTGCAGCATTTGTTAACGATCAACTATGGATGATGAGAAAAATGATTTTTTCCGTAGGTTTCACCTCTTCGAAAGTACAGGAGAATTTGTATACCGAGAAAAGGAAAATTATCCAGATGGTGACCTCAAATGTAAATATTACAAGGTATAAGAATGTGAAGAGAAAAAAAGAGGAGAAAAGAAAGGGGAAGAAAAAAATAGGGGATGGTAACGTGTGAAAAATATTACCAGGACGAAAAATTTTTGTAGACAAAACTTTTATAACACAAGCAATCAATCTGCTCTTAAGTTTTCCTTTGTACATTGAAATATTTATTTGGCAACAATTTTAGACGGTTCTGAAGATGGATACACTATAGATTTCATTTGTTCACAAAGTTTTCCCGGTTAAAAAATCAAAATTAGAAAGTTCCTGGTTTTTATACTTTACCTGAACAATAACCATTGGGCGTATATAAAATTCTCTAAAATTAGGTACTTGCAGACACCATAAAAACTTGTTCCATTCTCCTTTAACCCTCGCTGAATGGGGCTGATTTTAATACCAACTCTTAATAATTATGGGTAAAAGCAACATATTTCAAGGCCCTGTAGTACTCAGCCAAATGAAATACCATCAACAGGTTGAAATTGAACAACATAATATCCACTGTCTTTGTATGTTTCTTCTTAAAGTGGCTATCTACTCAAGGGAAAGGAACGGACTCCCAAAAAAAATTTTAAAATTTTTGTGGATTTGTAGGGGGCCCAAAGGGAAGAACATCCCACTTTTTTTTATCGGCGGAATCCCCGTAGGTGGGGGGGGGGTCTTAAAAAAACTACCCGTTTAGAAATATCAAAACTATTGGAGATATTAAAAAAAAAGTTAAGACAATTTTTTAATTGTTTGAAGAGGACTATAAAATAGCGTAACCCTTATTTCAAATAGTTTTAAATTTTAATAGAAACATTACCCCCACCCCAACCCTTTTGAAAAGTCAAAAATTTTTAAATATCGGAAAAGAGGGGCTGTTTCATTTAAATTAAACCGTATACATTGTTATCATTAAACCCTTTTCAATCCAAAGAAAAATATTTTGTCATATGAAAGTTGAAAATGGACTTACTATTATATATAATTGAAAAAAACATATGTAATAACACTTTTGAAATAAAAAGTATTTCATAATAATTTATCTAAACATCTAGACGTCTGATAAAAAATTGATTGATTCAGTAGGTTTTTTATTTCGAATTATACAATAACAAAAAAAAGAGTTTTTTATCGCGTGTTTTTTAAAAAAAGTATTTGTTATTTTCTGGTAATTTAATAAATATTAGAATGGATTGTCAAACACAAGTAACCGTATTATTTACATACTTACTGTCTAGTTTTAAAAACATTTTATTAAACATCAAAAATCCGTATATATAAATTTTTTGAAGTGAATATTTAGATAGATAATAAAAATTTGTCACGTTTTTATTAAAAAGCCGCCCATACTTAAATGTTTATAATTAATTTTAAAAATAATACCTGGGAAAATACAATCAGAGAAAACGTGACGAAAAGAATGGGACGAGTTAAATTGCCATATTCTGTACATTTAAAAAATTTTAAAAATTGAAAATATAAGAATTTACGACAGCAGACGAAAAGGTTCCCGACGCCTTAAAAGATATTATTGTATTGAGCTTCTGAAAAAGGGTTTGTTTAGTTTCGAAAATGAAAGGGTTTTGGGAATTTGAATCGCCTTCAGAACCATAAACCCACAGTTTGTTGAATCATACCAAGAAAAGCAATAAAAAGGGGGAAGAATGTGTACCGAAGAAGGAGGTAGCGTTGAGACTAACTATAAAATTGAAGCTGTAGAATTTTGGAGAAGGGGAAAAAACAAGACGAACACTCGAAAGTGTTAAATAAATTTTAAAAAAGGTAAAATCCTTCAGCAGTTGTATAGAGGGGAAAATAGCGTTAATGAGGGCGAAAAAACGTAAAAAAGCAAGATATATCGCGGAAGAAATTTTACAATTTCAAGACGCGCAACAGAGGAAAAAGATGAATATTCGACGTTAGGTTTTAGAGGAAAAAGACAATGTTGGTTTCAAGTTTTAAAGCTGGATATTGGTGGATCTGGCATTTTAAACAGGTGCATGGTATTGTATCTCGTAAAATAACTAAATTTGTTACACATTCTGCTGTATCTGATACAACTGAATTAGGGACGAAAGCGAAGATTTATAAATCAAGAAAAACCTTATATTAGTTCTTTTGGGAAAAACTATATTTTTTTAGATGAGGTGGTTTTAATATGGAAATACACTCTGGTCGTACATTGTTTCCACGAGGTGAAAAACACGTTGAAGTCACTGTACAGTCTCCGCATTCTTTTCTCATAGTTATACCATAATGCCTACTATTTCCCCAAATGGAAGATTATTTCCCCCACTTTTCCTAGTTTTGAAAGAGGGAACCCGGGACTTTAGGTCCTCGCGTACAGGAAAACTCTTTCGCCCAATAAATGTATACATATCTGCATCTACATCCCGGAAAAATTAAAATCCGCGCATTTCAAAACATGGTATACAATGTTTTTTGCCAAATGCTGGTCCCAATAATTTACTACTACTAGTTATGGGGTGGACACTGTCCCCGGAACTATCTAGACTGACACCAAAAGACAAAAATGTGAATATTTTGACCCTTCCAAAAAAGACGACAGCATTAATTCAACCCCTTTGATGTTTATGGTTTTAGATTATGGAAAATTTTGTAAGAACTTTTTTTGACCAAGTTATTTTGATGGGCCATGATATAAACTTGCATCTAGAAATACAATTATTAAATTCAGTCTTTAACCCATAATTAGTTTTCGTCTCCGAGATTTTTTTGTGTTTTTAAGTATTCTTGGTACAAAAGTGGTTTGGGAGGGCCGGGCCTTTGAAAATCCAGTAAATTTCGCTTCCCAAAAATGCACAATCCACACGACTGTGCACTATTTGTAAACCGGCTCTTGTACGTTGTTCTTGCTGTAAAACAATATCTGTTTTTTAAACATTTCTTTTTAGATTAAATTATTTTCCACTATATTTAATAACATTTGTATAAGTATGTTATCATGTAATGTACTATATAAGTAGTATGATAAAATTGGGGATACCTGTATATATATGTATATATAATATATGTTATATCATTTAATAAAAGTACTTTTTTTTTATACCACTGACAATAAATGTAAGGCATTTTTATCTTTAAAAGGGCCCCCATTATAATTTAGTTAACGTGCAACTTTGAAAGAAAATACAATATGAATGTATATAGTATGTATTTTGAAATTTATATTTTAAATACAAATTGCAATGTAAACTTTGTCATTCGAAAACAACTAGTTACTCTGTTATATTTAGTTCCCTAATTTGTTCCGGGGGTATTTATAATAATATTCAATTTATAGATGATTATTTTTTTTCCTCTAACCCAAAATTTTCCCCAAATCCCAAATCGGTATGTTTGTTTACATCATAAAAAATGTTTGTAATATTGTTTATATTTAAATAACAGGATAAAATTGTGGTTAGATAACAACTCTGAACATCCACTGCAAAACTGTTATTACATATTTAATTTAAAAAATAGTACGTCCTCTGGTAAAATTTCACATGACAAAAATTTTTTTGGAATGAAAGGAAAATCAATGATAACAATGTTGGTTTAATTCAGTATGAAACAGCCCTCTTTTCCGATATTTAAAAAATTTTTAAAATTTTCAAAAGGATTGGGGTGGGGGGAATTTTTCTATTAAAATTAATACTTTTTGAAATAAGGGTTATGCTATTATAAGTCCCCTTTTAAACAATTAAAAACTTGTCTTAACTTTTTTCAATATCTCCAATAGTTTTCGAGATATTTCCAAAATAAACGGGTAGTTTTTTTTAAGAGCGCCCTCCACCCCCCCCTACGGAGGATTCCGCCGATAAAAATAAAGGGGGTGTTCTTCCTTGGGCCCCCAAAATCCACAAAATTTCAATTTTTTTAGGGGGTCCCGGGGTTTCCGGTGTTCCCTTGTGATGTTAAAATTAACCAAATTTGCAAATAGGAATTTTAATGTTGACGAAATAACATCAAAAAAATTTTTCCGGGCCCCTTGTTGTATTATTGAAGAAAACCCCCTTTAAATGAGTTTCCCCAAAAAATTGTGACCCGGGCCCTTTAAAATCTTTTTTGATGCGTTTGCAAACGTTGGCAAACATTTGTAAGTTTAGAATTTTAGAAATAGAAAAATGGGGAAAAGTGAAACGACTATCTATTTGAAAAAATGCTTGCATCAGAAAGCTGGACATGAAACCAATTTTAAAAATTTAAACGTTATTTCAGGTGGGGGAAATTTATGTTTTTATACTAAGGTACTCTTTCAGTCTCTAGAGTGTCATCGAAATCTGAATTTTCGGCTTTCCGGTGTTCCTTGTGAGAGCTATCCGATAACTTAAAACAAAACACATCATAATAATAAACTAAACCAAATCATTACAGATTTATCCGCTATACAATGCTACAAAAACAAAACCATATTTGATTAATTTATCAGTTTCTCTAATTAAAGAAAACAATATTCCAAAAACCCAAAAAGAAAATAAAAAACGAAATTCTGGGAATTACTAACATTTCAAAACGAATAAAAAAAAACGTGAATCGAAATAGAACAAATCAAAAAGAATCCTTTTCTGAAGCCTGCGAAATCCACATCCAGTTTCCAACGAGAATTGTTTCCATCGTATCCGCACAGACCGGATACACAATTCCACGAAACCTACGTAATGTAACAACAACAACAACTCAAGCGAGAGTAGGGGAAATCGCTTTCCCTTTCGATAAATATTCCATCAATCGGTAGGAGGAGGGCGAATGAGACGATCGAAAAACGCTGCGCTTACGATCAGGGCTTCGATCCGTCCAGCTTCAAACAGAATCGATCATGCGGGCACATCAGAACCATCCCCGGTCAACGGCATCCATCCCGTCTACACAATAATGTAGAGATGAAATGCGAGAGGGCGCTACTAGCATCGTTCTGGCGTTCCGTCAGTCATTCAGCCAGTCAGTCCTTCCTAGTCACCCCTCCATTCGGCCGGAAATATACACTACGGTCCACAGGAGTTTGGTCAAGAGAAAAAGCTTGATAACAGTACTAAGATACACAATTTCTTATATTACAGGAATTGTATGAATAGAATCAAGGAAATAAACAGTTTTGGGTGCCTCTCTTCAATTCATGTGCTGATCGAGGTTTTCTGAGATAATTTATATAATTTAAAATTTTTTCGAAATGTCCCCGTTTTAGAATTTGTTTATTAACATTTTCTTATACCTCCCAAAATTCTAGAACAATTTATCCATCAGAATTCCGGGAAAATGTACAAGGGACACTATTAAAAAAAAATTGAAATAGTATGAATCAAATATGGCAACGATATCGATGGCCATCAGCTTATTTGTAACAAACCACTTACACGCATCCTTTAGCGCACTCCTGCAATTTTACTCAGGAAGATTAGTTGCATGAACTGCTAGAGGTGTCTGTCATCTGCATAAAAGTATACTTCCTTTCTAGAAATATTGAGAGCTAGACCATTTATAATAATTTTTCTTCGGAAGTTAACTAAATGTGATACTTTAATTCTTGTTGGATGCGGCTGTAAAATCAGAACAGAGTAAGATGTGTGCAATTTGTTTAATGCGAAATATCCACATAGAAACATCAGCCAATCCGCGGTGAGTAAAATCGAGAGAAAATTTAGAGAAATTGGGCATGTCAAACACATTTCAAATGTTCGCGTGCGCAGAAAATAAATGAAGATGTGAAACTTGATATTTTGTTAAGCGTGGGTGAAAATCCTTATGGTCTACCTTGATCAATTGCAGCAGACAATGAAGATCCTCAACGAGCAAGATTACCTGCATTAAAAACAGAAAAATTCCATCCTTACAAAATACAACTACGGCAAGAACTCAATGAAGGTAACGTGGATCGCCATAATCCGTCAAATTCTCTTTTCGAATGAAGCCTCATTTTGCCTAAACGGAACAGTAAATCGATAAAATTGCAGATACTGGAGTAGAGAGAATCCTCATTGGATTACTGAGACACATAATCGACACCCTCGTGATGTTAATGTGTGGGCAGGTATAGTTGACAATGGAATCACTGGTCCCTTTTTCTTTGACGCGACTCTCACGAGGCAGCGATATCTGGATTTTTTGATAGATGCACTTGTACCTGCTCTTGCAGAAATTTTTCCAAATTAAGATGATCCTGACTTTTCAAATGGTGATATTTGGTTTCTGTAAGGTGGTGCACCTCCTCACTATGCAGGTCTTGTTCGTGAGTTTTGAAACCACTGTTTTTCTGGGAGGTGGATCTTGCCCTCCTTAACTTTTCCTTATGGGAGTATTTAAAATCAAAAAACTATGATGATAAGACTACAAACTCCAGAAGATTTTAAAAATAGAATTAGGTATGAAATGTAATGCCGTATTTGATATTTACCTGATATTCATGGAATAATACCAGATCAGATATGAAGCCAATAGATTTAAAACAGTACCACTAATTCCATACCATTCAAGCTTATCAAGAAAGATTCCCAGACTTACAAAATCAAAAACTTTCCACAAATCAAGAATTCACATTTCTGTCTAGAGACCACTATCAAATGCCTTGTAAAACGTTGATCACCTCCAATATTCCCAATGAAACAGATCTGCTTTTCCTATAGCCATGGCTTCATTCAACATTTCTTCTTATCATATTTCAAAAGTCCGGTGAAAGAAGAATGGTATTTATGAGACGATCGGGGAACGAGAGAATGCCTCCAGTGTGTATACCAACAGTCTAAACACGATTGTAGTTCAACTACTTGTCGGGGTTGCTTTTCGTACTCTGGGACAAGGACTCTGCATAAAATCGAAGGGGTAATACGGAAAAAGCAGACCGTGAAATCCTAGAACCCCATGCCATTCTTTCTGGTTTGAGACTTATTGGCCAAAACTTCATTTTTATGCAGGACGACGATCTAAAACACACCATCCAAATGTGCAAAAATTATTTGGATATGCAGAATCAAACCAATAGTTTGCAACCGTAGAGTCCTGACCTTAAACTTACCGAGTTTATGTGGATTTGCATTCAAGGAGAAATTGAATAGTATTCTGCAGAAATTAATTGAAAAGATGACGCGAGCCACGCGAGCTGTCTTTCAACACGAAGAAGAAACAATAAATAAATAAATAACACTATCGTCCAATGAAAATATAATTTTTCTTCATGATAGTAATTTTTTTTTTATTTCCAAATGTTTTCCTTACTTTACTTGCGTAATCCAATGCCTTTTTATCCTTAGATGAAATTTTTTGCCTTGATATTCTCTCTCCATTTCCTCCTTTTGTCTCCCATCAATCCTCCCACATCATTCCAATTAATTTCTCTTTTTGTTGCTGCCTCTCTTACCTCGTCGCTCCATGTTTTTCTTTGTCTTCCTTTTGAGTTCTTCCCTACTATCCTTGTTTCATACACTTGTTTGGTCAACATGACCAAACCACCTTAGCTGTTTCTTTTCTATTTTGTCCTGTATTTTATTTTGAATTCATTCATAATTGTTACATTTCTAATTTTGTCCTTTCTTCTTTAGTTTTCTATTTTTCTTACGAATCTTAAAGCCATTGCATTTATTCTTGATTACCTGTTAGTGTTCAAGATCCGCAAATGTATTCGCACTTGATGGTCTGACAACATTTTTCATTACTAATAATAATAATAATATATCAGTTTATTGTCCAACAGTTTTACAACTAATAATAGGCCAAAAATAAAAATAAACGCATACATATGGTTTTAGTTATAACAATTGGTTTACATTATTAAAAAATATATCAAAATAATGAAAATCCAATGATCGGCACATTGTAGCGAGTGGTGAGGCATGCAGGATATTGGTTCTAGAAAGTGGCAAGGAAAAAGAAGAGGAAAAGCGAGAGGAGAATCGATAAACACGGAAATTAAAAGAAAGGAGGTAAGGACCATCAATAGATCCATGGACCAGTGTCTCCATACAATGCGGGCTTCTTGGCATTCACGTCGCGATGATGGTGATGCCAAATTATATTTGCCAAGCAGTCTGGAATAATTTATTCCTCGTTCAGGATAGACACCATCCTCTCTATAAGCAAGGTATTTAAGCTTATCGTTGTTGAACTTTTTCCAAAGAAAGCTGAAGGTAAACATAGTGAGAAGACCACACTTGTGATACATATTCCAACTTACTGATGACGAAACTAAAGAGGAAGGTCTGTAATAACTGAACATCGCGAAATGACTTAGATGACCGTATAATAAAGCCTAACGTCTTAGAGGCTGATAAGCAAAGATCTGCTATATGTGAGAGGAAACTCATCGGAAGGTTAAACAAAACTAAAAGATCTCTCATCAACTCAACTTTCTTCAAAGATTATTATTTATTTATACTGTACGTGGAAGGAATAGGATTGAGCTGGCGAGCAAATGTTGTTACACCACTGAAGTTCAGGTGAAGTTTAAATTCGCCGCACCAAGCAATAATGTGGTTAATATTATTCTACAGGCATAAAATAAAATCCCAATTTTTTAAGGAGGTCATTTATATATAGTACCAATAGCAGGGGCCCCAGGTTAGACCCCTGAGGAACAACAGATTTAGGAAAGAAGTAGTTATTATAATAGATGTAGTTGGACATATGTTTTGATGTTATTTTGTATTTCTCGTTTTCCCAAGAATGCTATCTTCATTGAATCTATATTCGTCCTATTTTGTTCACTTTTTCACTTATTTCATTGTCAAACTTTCCCTTTTTTCCCAACCACCTGTTCCATCATTTCTCCATTTATTTGGATATTGTGCCTTCTGTTCTCTTTTGTTACTGACATACGTACTTTTAGTTTTATTCATGTTTGTTGTCATATTAACTTTTGGTACTTCTTCCTTTAAGATGCTTACATTATACTATACCTAAATGTTTTCCAGTTGGTCAAATTTCCATGAGTGGTAGTGTATATGCACACCCGGAAACGGGGTTAATGAGTCTCTGCTACGCGATCTATTGATCCAATTGGGCCCTCGCCGTCAGAGCATCAATCTCTCTACTCTCCACCGAATACCTAGTTTAGGTAACTGGTTAGTTAGTTAGCTGACGGCAGTTTGTTTGGAATGTGTACGCGATCGCGTACCGTCGAAATCGAACGTCCTTTCCACCGATAGAGACATCTCACGGACATTGTTATATTGACACGGAGGGAAATGGTGTGTCAGCCGCAGTTATTGGATCGGAAAAGGGTTTCGATTGATGGAAAAAATGTCGTTATGTCGAGATGATGGTGTTCCATCTATCCTTGTAATGTCATAATTTTACGAACAGAATCTATTATTTCATTGGAGATTACACATATACTACTGACTATAAATAATCACTATGTATAATGGCACAAAAGTGAACCTAGACGACACACAGGAAACCTATACGAAACCAATCCTTGTTTATATTGCCGATGCTACTTTGTCGTCCAAGTTTAGTTTTGTGCCATCGTACATACACACTACCGGCCACAATTAATTGCCCACCCAAAGAAATACGCTTAAATAAAGGAAATGTTAACTGAAAAACTAACTCGTTTTTCACGGCCGCTTTTCAGCCGTTATTTCAGGTGCAGTTTTTCTTGTATTGTGACTATAAAAGACGAGCTAAGAAATCAAAAAATCTGGCTCACTGTGGACGAAACTGCTCAGAAACACAGCGTGATTCATATTGTGGCGCGTCCTTTAAAACGTAATGGTCCAGCTTCCTTGTTGTTAGCCAGTAAAATGATTGAAAGAACTGATGCCGAAATCGTTGTAAACAATAAAAAATATGTTAAGAGGATTTTGTATCGTAGGAGCCCAAATCACCATGTTAGTTTCTGACGGAGCTGCAACAATGCTGGAAGCTTTTGCGGAATTATAATTATACCCCCTAACTAATAATAAATAAATACTTTTTCCTAATTCCTCATAAAAACAACAAATATTTTTACTCAAACGTAATCCCTTAATCTCGAAGCAATCGCAATCAAATAGCTTTCGATTTCGTCACACACGGTACAAACAACAGCGGCTGGCTGCTTTTAGATACGACAGGAATAACTGCAGACAATTACTCCGTGTCGTAGTAGTCTGCTGCTTTATTATTCTCGTATTTCTGAACTGCCGCGTCTTGTAACCGTAAGGCACTTACCGTGCAGTACATACGTTAACGTTTAGGTTTTCTCTCGCGTGAACGTCTACGTCGGATAGGCAGCGTGCGTGGGTGGCTCATAGAAAAGGAGGCGGCATACCAAACACAGCGTCGTCACCTTTATTTTTGGGCGGCGGCGAAATGTAGGTCGCGACAAGATATCGCGAAGTAGCGATGTTAGGAAACTATTGTTACGAAATCTGGTCGCATGGTTATAAAGTAAATATACACGGAACTTTAGCGTTGTGAAATTTTGGAGAAAGAGGAGCGGTTTTGAGAGTTCCAAAAAGTGTTTTAAATTAATTTTGTACAATGTGATTTAAAAAGAATGTATAACTAAAAAAAAAAAGAAATTCAGATCGAAAGGATTTCTAATGGGAATTTTGAGAAATCTCTTGACTCTTGAAAATGGAAATAATTCAATTAACAATAAATCCAATTTATATTTCATTGTCTCTAGTATTACAAAAAATATGTCTTACAATTAATGAGCCAGGGATTATATAACATTCTTGACATAAGACCTAATTTGCTCGAAAAAGTTACCGGGAACGGGGCTGGATCGTTTCCTGTCGTAAAATTCACCCGATGGGGAATTTCATAGTACCGAGCTAGATGCTGACATCATACCGCCATCACGTAAGAATCGTTTCAGTTTTCCGTTTGAGTTCTAATTTTGCTAATATTAATATCTCCTTTTGGAGCTCTTATTCAGCACCAAGAACCCGTGTGAGCAACCAAAGTTCGCCCTGAACGGCTTGTGAACGACGCTGAGAAGTTTCGAGAACCAGTACGTGGTTATGTTCGAAAGCTGTATACTATTAAGGTATTTTTAGACTGTAACATTTTCGTGCACGAATATAATCCATCCTGTAGCGCTTCTAAATTTTGTTTATCTGTTTTTGCAATAGTTTATTCACTTTTGTTAATTTATTTGGTCATATCGCTACAGAACGGATCCTTAGGGACGTAGTATATGAAGTTCAATTTTGTGTAGCGTTCAATTTTGCATAACCGTCATTCCCGCGTATTTTTAGAAAAGACATCATCCCCTTTGTTTTGCTTATTTATTATTTTTCGTATTTTGAATATACTTACTATTCATTTTTGTTTCGCAACTATAGTCACTACGATTTGTAGTTATTTGTTAAATATATTTCACGCCTGCTTACACGTCTGTTCTAAATATATGTCAATATTTGTTTTTATTTTCAATATATTTAATTTTGTTAAACGTTGTTGTGTATTTTTCTTATACATATTGTTTAGTAGTAGTGTTTTGATATACAGTGTGTCTAAAAATTATATTTGCAACACTATTTGCGTGGCCGTTAAAGTAATCCGTTATTTTCATACTCAAAATAACCTAACTTTCGTTATTCGACGAATTTCCCTATTTTGGCGTCGCTAAACTACAGGGTGGTCCCTTCATATTACTTAAACAGGGTGGCGCTTATCAACCCCCACGCCATCTTCGGCTGGGCTAAGGCAAAGGGAACCGTACCCCATAATCACCACCGTTTCGAATATATAAAAGTACCCCCATCTTAATTTTTCCGAAAGGTTTATCATTCTTCTTTTTCGCGCGATAGGCGTTAAGCATGGCACCGGATAACGCCAAGGTCCGGATATCCAGATAGTAAATTATTCGGATCCGGATAATAGCTCTACTAGAAACCCATAGAAGGTCATCAAATCCAACGAACATTGTCGAAGGTGTTGGAAGGTTCTAGAAGGGCCTCGATAGTCTGGAAGGCCATGGGTGGTCTTGGCAATCGAGGAAACCACAGCAGAAAGTTTGACTGATTGTATCATCACTAAATTGGAGCAAAAGAAAACTGAGGAGAGGAAGTGGTGTCCAAAAGAGATTTTTTGATGTGGATCCTCTGGCCTTTTTTGCCCCATGTAGAAGTCATATTTCAAATTTGATCCTAGGAGACGCGTCAAACACATTTTTTTAGTTTGTTCCAAAGGCTCTACAACCTACTTTCAAGTTCAACTGCAAGATAAGCAATTTTAAAACCACATGTCAGTTTGATACTAAAAAAGCTTTCAGAAACTAAGTGGGAATGAAGAGTAGAATCAATAAAGGCTGTGAGATATTGACTGTCAGTTGGTGAGTGAATGCCACTCTATTCAAAAGGAAATTACCATGTATAAATTTGTAATTTCTCTTGTGACGTGGTACGAGATAGCAAAATGTGGAAAAGTAAGAAGATGGTCTTAGACCTGGCTATACAGCACTTGAATGCATTCGTTGATTGACTTGACAGCTATCGAGAGAATGGCTTTGACAACAGCGTGAGAATATGAAAGAAAAGCGATTATGATTATGGGATGGAGGACGACGTCTCAGAACTATCACCAGAAGAGCATTTTAAAACCAACTGCTTTTATGTTATCATAGACACAGTGCGTGGACGCTGCCAGTTAGATTCGAGACTCTTAAACACCACGAAAGCATATTCGGCTTTATGTCTGACATGTGAAAAATGTAATATCGATGGAACGTTTATTATGATTATAACAAAAATGTTTGTTCGGGCTTACGATGGTCATAATGACAGCTTTTGCATTGAAGTATACTACAGAAAAAAAAAACCTGGCCGAAGTATACACCAATAATGAAATAACTGAGAATTATTTACCACACCAGTAACAGTTGCTTCTGCGGAGAGAAGGTTCTCTAGATTAAAGCTGATCAAAACCTATTTAAGCAATTCAATGACTCACAATCGTCTATCAGCTTGACCTGGCTTCTAAATATTTTTGATTTTTCTTACTCTTTCGAAATTAAATAAATATTACTTTTCATTTTTAATTCCCCTTTGGTGAAGAGCCCCGCAGAAAGCTTCTTCCTTGAGCTCTAGAACTGCTAACGCCACCGTTGTTCAATAGCAAACAAAAAAAAAAACAGAAGCTAACAAGCTCCGAAAAGTTCTGAGGTCTAATTTCGATGCTTCCCGCAATATTAACCGACACATCCGAGCGCCCACCAAAAGCAAAATAGAACGCGGTTTCTATTTTGGCCGGCTGTAAACGCTTTAGAATGTCGACGGTTGCACAACCGATGGGGCGTCTTTGGCGCACTTATTTCCGTCGATCGCCGGTCTATTTCGATCGGGCGGCTGCGAAATTTCGCCGAAAACGACGCCGAACGGAACACGACTCTCCCGATGATAGGATCGAGGGTCATCGCACCCGCGCAACCCGCGTCGCTGGTCGACCGGGAATCGTCGGGTCAGCGGGTGAACAGGAGCGTCGACCCTCGTCCTGTCGCGATGGACGGGGTGGACGTTTCGAGGGCTATGCGGTATTCAAGTGACCTTTTTAATCCATAATTTATGGTGAAGTTGTCTTTGAAATACCCAAACAAAAAATGTTTTATGTAACTACAATTACCATTTTTTTCACTATTCCCACACACATGTAAAATCTACAAATTCTATACTACATCGTAAAAAAATTCATGAATTTTACCTCTGAAAGGTGAAGTTTGATGTAAACGAAGTTTTAAACTAAAAATTATGTAAAAAACAATGCTTGGTACAAATTCACCCTTGAAAAGTTAAAAATCCCATCACTTTAAGATTTATTTTACATTTCAATGGTTTTAATCACTTGCTCTAGTACAGTTTTTTCACTTCTTTAGTGCTTTTTACCTAGGAAATATAAATAATTCCTCATTGTTAAGATACATTTCTCTTATAAAAGAGAGCATTAGAAGGAATTGGAGTAAATTCATTTTTAAGGAATATCCCGTGAATGTTTGACTGTTATTGCGAAATGCGACCATTTCGTACGATTCTTACTTTTAAATAACACCTGCCTTTTCATTAGAAACTTTAATCTGAGAGCAGTGTATTTGCTTTCGAAACATTTTTTTTGGTAAGAAATTATCCTAGTCGGAAATTACATGCCACAAGAATGGCACATCTACAAGCATTTCGCGACACAAAATCGTAGCGTACAAGAAATTTCAAAATCTAATGGTGGTGGGGCTGGGGACACGCCAAGCCCAAAATTGAGAACGTTATAACTCGCTTAGTATTGAAGCACAAAATTTTCTTTTTGCGACACAAAACGACACAAAATACGAAATTTCAAAATCCCGAGGTGACGGGGCTGGCATGTCCCCAGCCCCGCCAAAGAAAAACTGTTAACATTAAAGCACAAAATTTTCTTTTTGCGGGACAAAATGACAGCGTATAGCAAATTTCAAAATCCGGGGGTGGCGGGGCTGCGGACAAGCATCCCCTAGAGCCTCTTCTAAATTGCTTCTCTACATACAATTATGGAATCATTTAATGGCAATTTCAAGATAAATTTCTTCCAAACCATTCACCAGGAATGAAGCAGTCCCAATCGATAAATGTAGTTCAGGTGAAGGCACAAATTCAAGATTTTGTTATTTCCACCCGTATCCCTCTACCAATTTATATACGAGATGTGGCAATTAAATAACCGGACTGGTGCTACTATCGGCAAACAGCGAGCACGGCACGGCAGGTTTGAACATGTCTCTGGCCCCACCCTGAGCTCGATGGGCACGGTTGTACGTCGCTCAGTCTTGCTGTAGCAATCGTCCGTTCAAATCCTTACGCTAGCGTCGTGTCGGAAAAATGCAGTGTTCAGATCGAGCAACGAGTTAACCTCAAGTTTCTTATGAAACTGGGAAACACTGCTACAGAAGCTCATGCCATGTTAAAGGAAGTGTACGGAAGTGAGTATTTATCGCGCACACAAGTTTTTGAGTGGTGTAAAAGGTTTAAGGAGGAACGTGAAACGTCGGAAGACGATCCGCGGCCTGGACGACCCTCAACATCAAAAACGGCCGACAACATTCAGAAAATTGGTAAATTGATCCGCGAAAATCGTCGTTTAAGTGCCCGAGCTCTTGCTGAACACTTCGTGAACGAGTGAGAAGACGAAGACCCGATTTGTGGAAGAGCAAATCCTGGATACTCCACCAAGACAATACGCCTTGTCTGTGAAGGCGTTCTTTGCGAAATCTGGCATCACCATGTTGGACCACCCACCGTACTCGCTCGACCTGGCCCCCTGTGACTTTTTTTTATTTCCTAAGGTAAAATCGGAGCTTAAGTGGACAAGATTTGACAGTGTGGAAGCGGCGAAAGCGAAAGGGAGGAGGTTCTAAAAAGTGACAGAAACGGGTTTCCAGACTTTTTGACAGGGAAAATTCGTATGGAGCGTTGTAAAGATTGGCAAGGAGAGTACATTGAAGGGGATAAACTTTGTAATGTAATTGGTTTTGTAGCACCGGTCCAGTTATTTAATTGCCACACCTCGTATTGTTGTTTCAATGTTCCTCCCAACTCATACAGACTTCTTTTATCGATGGTGCACCATGTGCAACATGAATATGTGCAGCTATGAAAAGTATGTTTAATATTTTGAAATCAGCACAAATAACATTTTCTACTGGAGTATTCAAGTCCAACATGTTCCCCAGCATTTTCACGTTGTATTAATTTTCTGGGACGTTTGCCGCAATTGGTAAAACTATTAATTTTTTGACACCTGAATCACAGGAAATACTTTTTCTTGATAGACTGCTTAAATTTAGACACACACAAATTTTGAGAAAACTTTGCTTTGATTATCTGCTATGAGATTTATCAAATCTTGAACGTTATTGTAAAAAACTATGCTTCTGTTTTCCAATTTTTCACGTTTGTTTTCCATAACTAAAACTTCTCGTTTTGAAAAACTAAAATAATGATCAATGCGATGATTATAACGGTGCCCTTAGAATTTTCTAATCCTGCAAACCGACCAGTACGATCCAGCATGTTTGGATTTCAAAAAAATAGCACCTTAGTTTCGTATATTCCAAAATAGAAAAAGAATGTTTTGCTTTTTCACTATACACCCGATGATGCTATTAATCCAGGGGTGGAGAAGGAAATAAACCAGAAATAATGACCAATAACCAAACAAAAGGGGAGTTGATGTCGTAGATAAATTGTCCCTCACACAATTATGTCAGAAATATTGCCGGTAATAGAGTATTTTTTTTTACTACTAAATGTTGGGGCTAGCAATGCTTTTGTCTTATTTTGTGCAAATAATCCGGAAAGTAAAATTGTAAGACGGGAATTGAAGCAAGCGTCAGCCAGACAACAACAGGCAGATGCTTCTATTGCACAACAAAAGCTAACCGAAAAACAATATTCAAGTGCAAAAAGTATGAAAAGTTCATGTGCCTAACACATATAAGTGTGGTATGTGATGACTAGAGCAACGCAAACTGCGCTGAAAGCCAGTGGCTGACGCATAAAAGTTTACACAAAATAAACACGGCCAAATTGGTATAAGGCGTATAACCCCACTGAAAGCCGATCTGTTGTGTATGCATCTGCTGTCGTATACTATATCGTGTTCAGTTTGTTTTGAAAATGTTTCCGTCGCGAAAACGACCAAAGTTAGACACAATAAGAGAATTTTTGCAGAAATGCCTGATTTAAAGCGTGATGGCGCTATAATTCAATGTGTAAAAATAGGGGTTTAATGTGTTGGTCGGGGTTGTCTACGGGTAAATAGTGCAGGGCGTTTCAAAAAAAAATTTCCCCACGATTATAACAAATTTAAATTTAATTTATGTGTTTATTGCATGTAATTTCCTTTATTACTAAGGAAGAAAGCATACGTCCGGGGAAAGAATATTCGGTCTTTAAATTACCAAGTGAGAGAACATTACAGAGAGTTGTGCCGTCTGCTCGTGAGCATGTCGAGAAAAGAATTAAATCGGAGTTTCCCAAAATCAAAAAATGTGGTTATTTTGGACGAAACAACAGATCGTAAAAAAAATTCTGTGGTTAATGTAATGGTACGCACAAAGGAACCACATCGACCGTCACCCCCAATTTTCATTTCCAGACGAATACAACAATGCACTGCCGAAGAATTTCAACGTTGGTGTTAAATATATTGGAAAAGTTTGAACTTTCAACCAACGTTGATGTTTATGAGTGATGGTGCCGCAAACATGCTTGCTGTAGGTCGATCTTTAAAAAAAAATTGTGCTAACTTGTTGCATATTTCATGTAAAATTCATACTCTAATTTTGAGCAGATAGTATCAGAAAATGTTATCCCGAGGTAGAGTCTAATAGCACATACAAAAGCTGTGTTTGTAAAATCTCCAAAACGTATTCGGGAATTTCATAGACTATGCCCCGGTATTCCTGAATCACCACAAACTATTCTTATTCGTTGGGAAACATGGTTAAAGGATGCATTTTATTATCTCAAATATTTTTAGAATATAAAGAACGTGATTTGAAATTCAAGGCCAAAGGAAGCTGCGGCTGTCAAAGTAAACCGCTTAAAATTTCGGATAGTCAAGTTAAAACAGATTTGGAAATTATTCAGAACAATTACGTGGGACTAGCGGATGCGATAAACTCTAAAATTCTTCGGTGTCGTTAGTGGAATCTTTGCAAATAGTGCAACATGTTCACGCGCAGCTATGCGCGATAGAAGATGCAAAAATGTTTGTGCTTTTAGAAAGGCTTGAAAGTGTTTAGATAAAGACTCTGATTTTGGCACGACTAAGACAAATTTGTGAAGGTGTATCAACAGAACCGTTAAGCTATTTGAAAGATTATTTTACTTACGCAAATATAACGTCACTAGATGTAGAACGTTCGTTTTCGGCATACAAAAACACCTTTTCTTCACGCCGCACTCACTTTGCCGAAACAACTTTGGAAACATATCTAATATTACAAATATTAAATAGACATTATCCACTTTGTGATTTCACGGAGGGCTCTTAAAACGGTAAGTGCTTGAGCACGTATCACATTTAATTTATTTTGTGTAAACTTTTATGCGTCCGCCACTGGCTTTCAGCGCAGTTGCGTTGCTCTAGTGATGACTGTATGTCACAAAACTTATTTGATGAAAATTTTTGGGAATATATGTATTTCCTTATTTTTTTTCTTAATAAATGTTTATGTTTTGTATTTTTTTAATAAAAAATATAACCAAAACAGTGAATTTGGCCAAATTAGAGCATTAAGTATGTAAAAAAAACATTTTTATATGCCGGTCTGTGAGACCGAAGCGGGTAACGATATTCCAGAAGTTCTAGCGGGTACTGTAGGGTTAATTACTACTGGCAACGGTTGGCACGTAGAACTGCACAGTTTATCACAAACCCATAGCAGATTTACAACATTTACATATTTTTTCCTGCCTTGAGAATACTGCTGTGACTGGTCTTCGATTAATTTTGCAGTACAAATTGGACACATTTTTATCATCGATTTGTTTCTGAATCGGTTTTTAGCTGCTTTAGATGTTGTATTAAAAAGATTTGGCCCTTTAGAATCCCTCGTTTTTCAAAAGCTTATCTTCCTTTCCTTCCAAAATTGTAACCAATATAATGGAGGGTAATTTCAACCCCTTTACAGTGCAATCCCTCAACTAATAAACAATACATATCGAGTATTTCCGACTGCACTAATTTTCATCAAAATCGAGAACTAACACTTGATAATTTTCATAGAAAATACGTCTGTGTTACAATATCAACAATTTCATCAACTCATTCTCGTCAAAAATCAATAAAACATTTCGTAATAGCTTCCGAATAGAACATAAACCTCCCGAATCCTGGATACGCTTAAACATAGGCCGAATACCGGTAGAATGGTTCCCTCCCATCGGAGGGTGCCGCGGAACGTTAGAGCACGCCTAAAGTTAGGCAACCACCGCGGGCAACGACGGTGCAATGACCCCTCAAATTTTAACAGCGGAAAATTTACTACCAGCGCGCTAAAGTATTCGACAGACGCCGACTGCGATTCTCGAATTAGCGCTGACTTAATAAATTTCAAGTTTAGATGTATCGGCATGGAGAAGATCTAACTGTAAGCGCGATAGCAGACACAAACATATAACGTTATTAGGCGCGTACGCGGCCTTCATATGTTAAAAAGAAATATTTTTATATACATAGTATGTACTTATTTAAACTCTAGAAGGTTCATGAATTTTCGTGTTCTTTCAATCTAGAAATGTAAAATATTTTTGAAGGAATAATTTCCTAGAAAATAAAATTTTGTGTTGTGAATTCAATGATTAATGCTGAAGCGTAGCATGTAATTTATTTAGTCTTATGGTATCATCGTTTTAAAATAAAATCTCTAAATCCCAGAATAGCTAAAATATCCCAGAAAAGAACACATTTTCAAATTAGGACAAAATATTGTTTTAAACGTATCTTCTTAAAACACCAATCATAATCTTTCAGTTTGTTTGGATACTTTTTACAAGTTTGCCGCAAAATTCTGATGTTAACGTGTCCCAGATTTTTCTCAATTTGACTCCTAAATCAACAGTTTGTTTGAGGTTTGTTTGTTAGGTATTTTTTTCTTTGCGTGCCGTACATTTTCGATTAGATTTAAGTCCGGGCTACTAGAGAGCCAAGCCTTTTACATATATTCTCTTCGGCTGAACTGTTTGGAAAATGAAATCTTATCTTCCGTAAAATTTTTCAATACCAGACGACAAACTGTCCTGCAAAATTTCTTCATACTTTGCAACATTCACCTTACCCTGGATTAATTCCAATTAGCCCAATACATTGGCAGCCTCATATCATTTGTCCTTTATGAAATTTAACAATCCTTTTCAGGCAATCTTTATGAAAGGCCTCTTTTTTATCGCTAATCATTCGTTTTCGATTATTCCCGGTAGAAACACCAAACTTAGACTCGTCACTGAAAATAACGTTCTTCCAATCGTCAAAAGTCCAATTTGCTTTTGATTTGGCCCAAATCAATCGGTTCCGTTTCTGAACAGCAGTTAATAGAGATTTTCTTTGGCCTTAATAAGTCATGTATGTAATTTACCTATGTGCATATGTATATTGTGATGTTACAAATAACAATTAAAAGATTTGAATAGGGAGATAATCATTCTACGTTTATTTTAAGTTTTTCACTTACAAAAATGAAATTTATCTGTTAAAATTATTTACAGTTAATGTTGTGATGGGTATTTGATGTGTGTGTATATATAATCCTTATGGTTCCTTCTTTCCTCTTCTCAGCAATATTGATATCCCAAATCCTCTTGTTTTAGACCCCTTTTGATCATCTCCTTTTCTTTGGATTACTTTCCTTGATTGATGATTCCTTGATAATTGTTCGTGATTGTTTATACTTCACTTTAACAGCTTTTCAATACATTTGAATTAATAATTTCCACGAGATTTAATTTTTATAGTACAATTTCTGAATACATCAGTCAAAAGATGTTTGTTTTTCTGTTAGAATGTTTACGTTGCTAACTTCTGTTTTTCGGTCGTCATTGGCATTGCCAATTTAACGACTTGAAAATTTTTATGTATTGAAGATCGAATTCGGTGTCGCAGGTACGAAAGTTTTGACGGTTATTTCCAAATACAGTGTGTTTTTTGTGCGTGTACGTGTCATTTCTACAAATAATGTTTTCGAAATGTAAATAACTTAAAATAACCTGGAATTTTGATTATCCCCTGTAACATGTCATAAACTGAGTATTTTTTGTTTTAGAATAAAAGATTAATAATATAAATAATCAAAATGTCAGTTCTGCATAAAGCTCTATTAAAATCTAATATCAAATTTTAATATTGATTGAATGAATTTAGTAACATTTAAACATACGCTTTTCATAACTCCCAATACAATTTTTTTTAAACTTTCTAAAACCCGAGTTCATTTTTAAATTAAAATTTTATTTCAGGGATTTTTTTTAAAAGATGGAAATTTTTGTAAGTTGATTAAATTTTTGACTCGTTTGTGGGATTCGGGAGTATTCTTTAATACTCTTTCGGCAATTTTTATGAATTTTTGAAATCTATGGAAATCAACGAATGTTAAAATTGAAAAATAAAAACTAACCTTGATTTTAAGAACATGTTATATAAACACGGTGTTCCTTATGACATTTAATGGAATCTGCCTATTCAAACTTTCAACCTTTTTTCTAACTTGAATTTACTTTCTAATTTCTATATCGAACACTTTAAATTAGGACCGCAGCCAAAATGCTAGTTAACTCAAAGAAAGTTTAATCAGAATTGATGAATTTATTAGCGTCCCTATTCTCCTTTATTTTAGTCGCGGTAGCGATTGTTTCCTTCCACAGCAAATTTTATATCTACCCAAATATAATCTAACGAGGAATTTTTGATAAATACAATTATTTTTAGACGTAGCATGAGAGAACGAATGTAGTAACGCCACTAGATGACTCAAACTAGACGAATCTATGCTTTAAAATATAACTGACGACGTAAATATGACAAATTAACTGGCGATTTATTTATTAACTTTACAATAGATATTTAATTTATGAAACACTGCTAGAAATACCTCTGAATTTATCCTATTGTTTGTTTTAGGAGAATTTTACATTAATTTTGAAGATTTGCGAAATTAGGAGAATAAAAAGAAGAGTAGTTTTGTCTTCAATACACTAAGATCGTCGTTATCTGTCCACACTTAAAGGCCAGTCGGCCTGGGGGGAAATTGTGGCTTTCGAAAAATCGCTTTTATCCGCCAGAAGGACTTTCATTACTATCAGGTGGCTATCCTGAACACCCTATACGTTTAAGATTGACAGCTAATCGAAGTAAATATTTACCGTGATAGTATATATACAATAATCCAGAAAAAAAAAATTGCCCTTCGATGTTTTTTTTATGATCATATTGTATTTTACAAGTTAAATCAATGCATAGCAAGAATGTTGTGGAGAGGAGCCACTTGGCGTGTGGTGCGGCGAACTGTTAGCAAGTTGAATTTAAACGACAGTAAAACTAAAACGGTTGCATTCACTAATAAAAACACTGGCAAATTAATACTTTGGGCTCTTTTTAGAACCAAAATTGGTGAAATCCCCTACCGAAGACACCTCTGTTCAATAAAAAAAGTAATACATTTTAGCGTGAAAATCTTTAATTGTTTATTTCAAAAAAATTATCCTGTCAGTAGCCTGTCACAAAATATATTTTGAATTTGAATAACATTAATTAATTATATCGTGGTGCCCAAACTTCGGGAAGATTTGCAGTAAATGTGGGCGTGGATAAGTGTTAATGGAGCTGGAGACTTGAGGTGGGAAAATTTTAATTCTATCGTTTTCCAAATTTTAAAATGTTTTGTTCCCTCGGTTCGGGAAAAATAAGCGACAAAACCATTTTTTCCGGACAATTTCCCCAAACACCGGCAAACATTATTAGGGGGGTTTTTGGAACAAAAAATTGTTTCGTGGCCCCCAAAAAAAACCCTAAAAAATAAAAAAAAAAAAAATTTTTAAGGAAAAAACGGGCACGTAAGCATGTTGCATTTGTACCGATGACGTGGAAAAGAAAATGAAACGCATATTGAAAAAAAAGTTTCTTTGGTTCAAAAAGTTTTTTGAAATTTCCAAACCCCCCGATCTTTTCACACAGAGTGTCCCGGTATTCGTCAACCACGAAGCCAATTCTTAAAGTTGGGGACATGGTTGCAGGCAGCTTTTATTATGCTGAACATTTCAAAATAGTAAAAGCTGTTGTTGCACAATTCAATCCTGCCGAAGCTGCAGCTATTAAAAGGGGAGCCAGTCGAAAATTTAAGATATTTCCGTTGCAACAATTTAAAAAAAATTCGTAGCCCATAAAGGTTAGCTGACCAATAGGCAATTACAAAACAGATCTTATCATTATTGGAATCTCTGCAAATTATGGACGGAGTGCATACACAGCTACTGACTATACATGACGCAAAATATAATCCGTTTTAGGAAAAATTGGGAAAATTTCTACAGAAGATCCCACTTTACACACTAAAAAAATTTTGATGGTGTTTGAAAAATCCCCTGACTAAATAAAATTTTTAATCATGCATGTATAACATCGTAGATATTTAACGCTCTTTTAAAAATAAACTCA
>JAROYC020000046.1:6420-16552 GCA_029619255.2 Dynastes hyllus | reverse complement strand
TTTATTTTTTTTAATTTTGAAATTATATACCTTTCCCCAAATCTCGTTCGGTTTTCTTTTTAAAAAACCCCCGGGAGAGTTTGTGGGAAGTGAAAGTTGTTTGTTCACGTGAAAGGGGCGGTGGGCGGCGGCATTCTACACAGAGGCGGCAGTACCGCCTCCAGGTCGGTTGTAGTTTGAACAAGGGGAAAGTCAGGTGTGGGGGGTGGCCAGAGATCAAAGGTCAGAATTAGACCAATTTGAGAAAGATGCAGTTCCTAGCAAGAGGGCGAAATGTTTTGCAAAATAAACCAAATGGAGAATGCATATTGTAATGGGGCTCAAAATAAAAAAAAAGTTAGTAACTCAGTGTTAACGTTTTTATAAATTATTTGACGTGGGGGATCTGCCAATATATTTTTTTTTTTTTGCTAATCGGAACAAATAGAAAATTGAATTGTTCAAGAACCTAGCGCTATAACAGTCTTTTCTGATGGTGCTTCGTTACCAAACTTTGAACGAACTTTCCATTTTTTCACAAAATTGCTTTTTACCGATTTCTGTACTGTCACTGTTTCAACAAAAAAAAATGTCGAATGTTAAATCTCAGTAGCGCCATCTAGTGGTCGTTTGAAAAAACGTAAGACGCTACCCTTGTTATTGTTGTAGCTGCCCTGTCGATAACATTATCACTGTTGTAGTTTAAAAATCTGCGAAAATAGGATTCCGTGCAACGTAGGACCAATAATATGCTCGTACTATCTCGTGTTAGCAGTACATTCAAACATCATAGTATAAAGATTGTGTATATGTATATACAGTACCGTTCATGGAAGTTCGGTCAAGCTGACAAATTATATTAACTATTTAGGAAAAAATTTTAAAAATTATATAAATAAAACATTTTTGTAGGAATTTTTAAAAATTAACCTTTTCAAAAACCCTTTACCAATTTCCAGGTAGAAATTTCTATTATAAGCCCTTTTAAAAAAAATATATAATTATGTTGGAAATCCCCCAAAAATTACAGTGACAATAAAGCTTTATAATAATCCCTAAAGGGGGGTTAGCTAATTCACTCGTGTTGGAAATATTCGTATACCCCTTTTTAAAGTATTATAACATTTTTAAACGCAGTAGTTCTGAAGAGACTGTTATTGTGAAACATCTGTGGTTGTGCAAGTGAAAAATAAAAAAATTTTGGTTTTTACTGTTTCTTTCCCCGGAAAGCCTATAGCTGTTTCAAAACGATCTGCTATTTACCTTGCATCAGGAAGGGGACGCAGAAAGACGGATTGCGGATAAATTAAAAAAAAAAAATCTACAGTACATAATACTATAGTTCGATTTAAGGCAACCGGTGACCCCCAAGATCGTAATCGGGCCGGACCGTCAAGAAAAACGACTCCTGTGGAAGATTTACGAATAAAAATAATTAGTAAGCGCAATAGAAGACTAACGCATCAAAAATTTCTGCAGAAAATTAATAATGAGCGAGATTACAAAGTTTCTGTGAGTCTGGAAACGTCCTTTAAAGAGGCGGGGTTTCATGGGCGAGTGGGCGTGAAAAAACCCTTACTCCGAAAAAGGGAAAAAGGCTGAAACGACTGAAATGGGACGGGTTTTTTGAGATTGGACGTGGACATTTTTAAAAAAGTTTTTTGGACTGACGAATCCAAATTTGAGGTTTGGAAATAGACGGAGAGTTTTCGTACCAAAATCAAAGGGGGGAAAAAATGTTACGGGGTATATAGTTCCTACGGTGAAGCATGGAGGCAGATCTGTAATGGTTTTTGGGGTTGTTTTTTCCCTTTAAACGGAACAGGGGACTTGCTCAAAATTAAAGGGGGTAATGAAAAAAATATCGGGAAAAACCTGGAGGAAAATGCCATACCGTCAGGAGTCCGATTAATTGGTCGTGGTTTTAATTTATGCAGGACAAACCCCAAAATTTAAAATCAAATTGTGCACAGATCACTTGCGGCAAGAAGAAAATGAAAAAACCCCTAAAAATTATGGAATGGCCGCCACAGTCTCCCGATCTGAACCCGATAAGTTGTTATGGGAAGAGTTAGACCGATGTGTTAGGAAAAAGTGTCGTAAAATCGAAGGAAAATTTGTAGACCATTCTCCAGGAGGTATGGACAAGCTTTCTTTTTAATAAATTTGTGTTTGAAAATATGTAAAATCATGTAAGTATGTATTAAATACATGACCATTTAATATTTCTCTTATTTTCTCGCCACGCCTCTGGCTGTTACCGCATATTTGCCCAGGTTATTTATGGATATATTAAAACATTTTTGTGAGTAGACCTTTTACTTAATTTTATATTATGAATAACTCACACGAAGTCACCATCAAACATCTTACTAGTTTATATAAGCAGTATTTTAAGACTGCATGATCTGTCAATAAGCCTGCTAGTATTCTGAACTCCGCTTTGCTGAAAGATAGCACTGTCTTTGTGTCTTCGGCGAACCCGATTCTTCTCCTATTTCTTGTTTTAGGTGGCTATTTTATAGGCCATAGTATAGGAGTTTAGACCAATGAAAGGCATATTCGTATAACTTGCTCTAGATGTGCTAAAATCTGGATTAAATCCAAAATTAAATTTTCCCAGCTGGAATTCCTTCAAAGCAGAACAATTAACCTCTTTCTATCCTCATGCTCTTCACACATCGTTATAAACAGTATCAAATTTAGTCACATCAACAGAAATAAACCCTCCGATTCCTATTCCAATCAAAAACACATTCAGCAGTAAAGTCGCTTATCCTTACACCAACGCACCGAAAGCTTTCGACGTTTGACGTTTCCAAAATCGAAGATCAGCAAGATTAAAAAAGACGGATGATCATATCGTATCTGTAAAACTCAGAGCTGACGCGGTGGGGGAACGATAGCGTGGATAATTGATGTCTTTGTTTCGTACCGCTGTCATCCCGGAACGGGAACGTCAATGGACCAACGAACGAGATGAGGTCCCGATTTTTTATTTTTTTCGAACGAGAAGGGTAGGGGAAGAGATGGTGAAATAAGGGGTGGCGTAGCGGCCGTCACAGCTTTTGATGCGACATATCTCATCCGCCCCCGGGCCGAGGAAATTAGGTTATTATTTATGAAGCTTTTGTAAACTGGGTTCGGTTCATAAATATGGATTTACGTTCGTAAAATAGATTCCGAATAAGTTCGGACGATAATGGCCGACAGCGTACGTTTTTGGAACATTGGGGAGGGAGGAAGCGGGTGGTTTTGTTCAAGCGAACATGGCTTGTCGAAGAGGGTTAGCAGTGGAAAGCGAAATAAGAACACAGATGGTTTAATTAATGGTAGTAGAGTACAAAATACAATATAAGAAGATTGTTTTACTTGGCGAAAAAAAATTATTATTACAAGTCATATTGCAACAGATTTAAAAAAGCAAAAAACCTGGTCAAGGCGGAACGGCACAAATGATGTCATCAACATACTTAAATAAGAAGGGTAAGCAAAAAGGCAATCGTGGTATCGCACTATTCAGAAGATAATCCGTAAGAATCAGAGCTAAAAGGGGACTAATGGGTGAACCCATAGGTGCTCCAAAGGTTTATAAATAAATTTTGTTGTCAAAAGCAAAATAATGTTGATTATGAAGGATGTCAATTGTAAAAATGAGTGCAACGATAATGTTATGTGAGTTTTGACAATATCCCACTTTTGTAGAAGAATGTCTAACAATAGTTGCAAGGGGATGTCACTGAATAACGAAACGACATCTAAAGACAGTAAAATGTGATCGGTTGGATGTGCAAAATAAATTTTGTTGACAAAAGAAAAAGTATCTTTAACATTATAATTAGTTACACGTTGAAAAATTAAAAACCCTATTTCTTTGTATCTATGCCCAATTTGTTTAACAAATTGGTATCTGGATAGACATAATCCTATTTTTACTATCTTTTATCCATCTTTAACTTCTTTATCGCTAACAAATCTGAATATTGTTACAATCACCGTAAACACTGACAGGACGTAGCCCCCCACATCCATCGGAATCAAATCAAGTGGCCTCGAATACCCAGGGCAACCTTTGACCGTAGCTCCAAAGTTATACACCCAGGAAGATAGAGGTGAGGATGATATTATTTGTATCCATCGTTCCAGCAAACTTTGAGGATCAAATTTATCTGCAGCTTAGACTAATTTCAATAAATTTATAATAAATGTTTCCCATCAATTCCCCTCAAAGTAACTTTACTATGTTATCTATGTGTTTTGTATAATCGTGTGTATTCTTAATTCATAATTTTCTGAACTACGTATGCTACAACGTTTTGTGGTTCGTCTCGTTGTCGTAGAAATATAAATAAATAAATAAGACCAGGAGAAAGCATTCAATGCGGCGTATAATTGTTTTTTGGGTTTTTTTTTTTAAACCCCCACACAAAGTAACCTGGAACTCTGTGCCTCGAGCTATGAGACACGTTCGTGGATCCAGTAGTGTGCCGGTACTTTTTAAAAATTTGCTTTAAACCTACCCATTTTTGCTCTTACAAGGTACATTTTGGTGCCCCACCCTCGTTACAAGGAAAAAAGAAAACCGAATTCGAGAATTGGTCTTCTAACTTGTGAATTTTTCATTTCCCAAAGAAAAATGCAGGTCCTAAGCATAGGCACACCCCATAATCCATACGTACATATGCATAACCAAGCAAGATTTTATACGTCTCATAAATTTTCCTTGATCTACACGAAACAAATAACGTTAAAGGTCAAAATATAAAATATCCAAAACCGTATTATCAAAATCTCTTTAACCTAATAAAAAAAAACAACCTCCATAAAACTAGAACACATAAACCAGCCGATATTGGCAATAAGAAATCGCCATGAAAACACAGGCCAGCCAATAGCGGCCGTGCCCGCCCGGCCTTAACCCACGCCAAGACTCTCAAGGAGACGCCAAGACGCCTTCCAAAAAGGAGAGGACGGAGATAAGAGGAAGTGTTTTCGGATTTAGACACGAGGTGGCCTTAAACGCCGTACGCCAAAGGCATGGCACGATAAAGCGGTAAAATCGCCGGTAGTAAAAGGAAAATGCAAAAGAAAAGGAAAAGCAAAAAGGAAATTATAGAAAGACTATTAATAGACTCTAAGGGAAGGAAAAATATAACATGATGGGGATGCATGCGAGAAGAAGAGGAGGAGGTGGTAGCATCTTCCTTCGTGGAAATCGATAAACCGGCAAAATTTGGCGAAAGAAGTGAATCCCATTGGTGGAGTTCAATGCACTCACAAGTACAAAATTGAGGTACTTAAGTAATTACGGAATTCGTATTGAAACAAATCAGATTTGCTTTTGGAAAAATTAAAAGCTTTTGGGGTTATCCCAAAGTGTCATTTAGTGTTGTCCAAATTCTTTGCGACGATTTCTTAAAGAAAAGGAATTAAAATATTCATTACCACAAATTCCACAGAGAATATTTCTAATTATCCACGGACTTCTTCTTCCTCTTCCTCCTCCGGCGTTTGCAGGAGCAACCGTAGTAATAGTACCACATCTCCCTTTTTCCGGCACTCAAAGACATACATAAAAAAAACCGGAAAACACTCGATATACGTCACTCTTCCTTCACGTACCGCGTTCCCCATCAATTTCCGCTAGTTGTATGAGCCGGCACCACCCGGTATGGCGCGAAAACGTCAGGTAGACACCGCCGAAGAGGACGACATATAGGCAGCACGGCCGCGACGGACGACGCCGGTCGGGTGTGGAGACGTTAGTTGAGAGCGCCGCCGCGTACGTCAAACGGGGGCGCCACCGTACGGTCTCCGCGCACACTTAGATCAATAGAAGCGTGCGCGCGGGCGTGTCTCAGCGCGTTGGAGCGAGGAGACATCGGGGAGCGTTTCTGGAGAAGGAAAGAGAAAAACCGAAGCGGGAATCGCGGGGCGAGGAGACGGTGGAGGGTAAGAGGAAGGCGGAGGTGGAGAAGGGCGATGTCCAACAATCGCGAAACTTCGCAAATCCAATCTGCCGCCGTCTCCTTTATCTCTAGAGCGTCTTCTCGTCCTATCTCTCTCTATCGCAAGCGGAGGAGATTTGCCGAAAATGCAGAGACGACGTGAAGAAGGACGACGACTGTTTTGGCCGTTATATGCACTCTCTAAAATCCGAGCAGACAGCGGTGGAGTAGCTACTATTCTATGAGCTATGCCTTCTTTCTGTTCTAGAAAAATCTGGATGTGATCGGTACAAATTCTACTGCATGAGTGCATAATATCGAATATAGGAACTGCTAACATGATAGGGAATCAATTAGAAGAATTTCAATTATGGAAAAATTGATTATGGAATCATCGAACTTCTGGAAGGACAACAATAAGCAAAAATTTTTTTAATCAAGGCCGTGACGAATTAGGGATATGGAAATTCAGCATTGGAGAGGAGTTCTGAACAGAATTATGTCAATAATTAGATTATTAGCCCCACAATGCTTAGCTTTTCTTGGAATAACTGAAGATTTGCTTTATCCTAATAACGCAAACTTCCTAAAGTTAGTAGAATTGTTTTCTGAGTTTGATCCAGTTATGGAAGAATATATCAGGGGAGTTCAACGCGAGTCAAATAAATGGTCTATGATTTTTGATGGGAAATGTAATTTTAAGCAAAATTGTAGAAATAACAAAACTCCCTAAATATTTTTCGATAATCGCCGATTGTACCCCAGACGTAGAGAATTGCTCATCTCATTAACAATAACAGTTGTCGCTTTTAACTCCACTCAAAATAAATATGAAATTGAAGACATTTTTGGAAGCTAGTGATTCAACCGGAGAGAGTTTGACAGAACTTATTCTAAGCTGATACAAAAGGAGTAAGAAAGGCTGTTCAAAAGTACAACCTAGCGATTTTCGAGCAGATGAAACGATGTCGTTATAATGGGTACTAAAAGATAACTTGTCATCAAAGGTTATACCCAAGTCTTTCGTAGTAGTACAACGGGCGGGAACCGTGCGATCTAGAGCTCTCGTAAGCATGTATTGCTTCATTGCACTTCCGCCTTTTTGAAACACACCACACTTTAACCTACTGATACATTTCTGCTTACAAAGAATAGTTTGACGAAGTTAGAGTCGGCTTTATTTTTTGGCATCTTATCATTCTCATTGGTATACAAATATCGAAGAATTTTTAACCATGCATGTTTATGTCTGAGGACCAGTAAAGGCATAAGTTGGGCAGCCTATGGAATCCCTTAATTATCAAAACTCCCAAAAATGCTGTAAATTCTCCTGGCGTGAGATTCGGATCTGTATTTTTTTTTTGCTGGGCGTACAAATTTGACTGTTATGTTATTTATAACATCATTAGTAAAGAACGGTGAAAAAATGTCAACAGGACAAGCAATATTTATAGGTTTTACAGACCAAAACGATTCAGAAAAAATTTCAATTGTACACTGAGAGTCTTGATTCCCATGAATATTTTCAAGTCGTCGGCATAAATTAAGTTGATAAATAGTGCAAATAAGAGCCATGTGCTACACAGGAACTGGCAATATAGTGATTAGACGCAAACCCATCGTAGCATATTGTTTTAATGATCTTCATTCGCCTTCAGTATGTCCTAATTCAAACTTGATAACATATACGGACCATATTAGCATTAGCAAAGGATTAGATGATAACCAATAAACTTGTTTGAAATTAGGAAAAGTCTGCCTGGCTTTGTTTTGCACCTATTCGTTGGGCATAAATGAATTTTGAGCAGTAACAACTTGCTATCTGTTTCCATTCAGAATCTTCAATGAAATCACTAGGCGTTATAATTGTTCTTTTTTTGAGGTAATTTGATCAACTCTGCACTAAACTCTCTACAGTTTGTTATGCCTTAAACACCTTAAAATCCTCCTGTAACCACGACACTTTAACCTTACGGCGGTATGGAATCATTTAATAGGGAGCATGGTTGGACCCCCAAAGAGCTTTATTTTGCAAAAGAAAACATTGAGAATTATGTTTAATCTACCTTATCGCCAGTAGTACCAAAAAAAAATTTTTAAATATACAATATTTTAACATTTTTCGACATTGACATTTTTATGAATGTTTTCCATTACCATTGTAATAAATAAATTTAATTTAAACTATAAACATAACATTTACGATCAATATACTCTGGCAAGTCATCACGCTTGAACAACACTACCAAATTATTCAAATTTATTTAGAAAATCAGTCATCGATTCGTGCAACTTGTAAACGATTTCTTATGGCCCACGTAATCGTCATTCTGAGTAAGCCAGCCGTCGAACTGTGAATAAATTTCGTATCACATACTCTCTATATGATGCAATAACACCAACACATCGAAGGAATGTGCGTACTGAAGAGGGTATTGTTGCAAAAAGAAGGGGGAAGAAATCTCAAATTTTCCATTTTGTTGTCGGGCACAGTTTTGGGACCCTTGTCCCCGTCCACTACATCTGGGTGATCCCAAAGAAGGATCAAAATAGAGACCATCATCTGCGTCGTTCTATCGCCGATTGTGCTCAAGAGTTGTGGGAAACTGACCCGTTGTTTTATCGCAAAATTCTGTTCAGTGATGAGGGTCATTTTTTGGAAGGGTTTTTAATAAACAAAAATTTCCCCAAAAATAAATCCAAAGAATCCAGAAACTCCATTACATCCAGAAAAATGCATTGTTTGGAGCGGTTTGCAAGGTGACAAAATGAGGCCGGAGCTCGTAAACATTAATGGCGATCATTACCGCATCATGATTAATGATGTTTTTGTTGAAATTGTTGTGAAAATATGGAAGACATTGATCCGGATGAGATGTGGTTCCAACAAGATGGCGCTACGTGCCATATGGCGACGGCAACCATCGACTTATTGAAATCAAAATTTGAAGTAATTTGAAGGCCCCGTAATTGGGCCCCCAAGGTTTTGTGATTTGACACCTCTCGAGTTCTTCCTGTGGGGCTACAAGAAATCACTGGTTTACGGCAATAAACCAGCAACAATTGACGCCTTGGAAGCCAACATTGTTCGTGTTATTCATAACATACGGCCAGCAGTGCTCGAAAAAATGACTCAAAATTGGACGTCCAGAATACGCCTCGTCAAGAACAGCCACGGTGGTCGTATGCCCGACATAATTTTCAAATGTTAATGCCATACATAAATTTTTCGAATCATACCAAATAAATTTGAGTAGAATTTAATTATTTTTTATTTAATTTTAAGTTCTATGGGGCTTAAAAAAGAACCCATTTATATAACGCATTGCACTTGAAGATTTGAGCATATGTTTTATATATGAAAACATTATCCCCAAATCGTTTTAAAATTTAATTAAACGGACTAAAAAAACTGGAGTGAAGTTTGAGGGGCCCAAACGCCACGCCGGTTCCAATCAGGCTGCCGGGCGCATATATGTATGTAAAATAGGTAATTTAAATATGAATTTTTAGGACGAGGACCAAAACCACTGTCTATTACGTCGGGAAAACGCGCAAATAACCTGCAGTTTGGGGTTTTTGATAAATAGGGCGTTGTTCCCGTGGGCCCCTACAAAAAAAATTCTTCATCGAGGGTACGAACTAACAGCGCGCTTATTCATTAGGGTGACGCGCTCTATTCATCAACAAATGACGGTCTGAGATGTTGTTTGACCACTTCGTATACTAGAAACAAGGCGGTGCTGTTTTGGATTTTGTTTTAATAACTATTAAAAAAAAAACGGCCATTACCTACGAAATTAATAAATTTCAGTGAATTTTTGGGTTTCCCACAATGGGTTAAATTTTTTTAAAGTTTTTAAAAAGCTACTGGAGCAAATGATTTGAAAGACATATAAATAGGACACCACAGAAATAAAAGAAATGGTGTGTCACAAAACCAATTTCAATTTGAATTGCTTTTAACGTTTATGGTATGTGGTTCCATTCGTTACTTTGATAAAAAAGCATTTCGAAAATTCTGGGGTACATACAATACCGGTGGATACTACCATCTCGGACAGCGTTACGGGAGATATTCCACGAATACGTGAGGACATTGAAAATCAATTAAAACCGAATTAAAAGATAAACACGGGGAGTTTTGATAACGACAGATTCAAAAAAAAATTTTATTTTTTTAAAATAATAGTGGGGTATTTGAT